>CAUYPK010003397.1:0-109998 GCA_963574355.1 Loris lydekkerianus
CCTTGCTGGCTCCCTGTATCCTCAAAGGGATGATCATAGGCAGATCCCACCAGCCAGAGATGTCTGGAGTCTTGTCTCCCCAGATTCGCCAAGCCCAGTTACAGGGAAGCTGTTACTCAGCCGCCATCTTTAATCCACTCCAAGAAAACTCCCCCCCATTCTTTACATACTTTACTAAGAAGAATATGTTCCAGCTCCATCCAGGTAAATATAAAAGACGTGCAGTCTCCATCTTTTTTATGGCTGCATAGTATTCCATGGTGTACATATACCACATCTTGTTAACCCATTCGTGCATTGATGGGCACTTGGGCTATTGCCACGTCTTGGCAATTACGAATTGGGCTGCAATAAATATTCAGGTGCAAATGTCATTGTTGTAAAATAATTTTTGATTATCTGGGTATATACCTAGTAGAGGAATTGTGGGATCGAACGGTAGGTCTACTTTTAGTTCCTTGAAGATCATAAATGTTTACTCTTGTTCTAAGTTTTGGGGTTATTGTTATGCACCAATAGCTAACTGCCAAACACAGACCTTAGCAAAATGCCTGTCAGATGATCTCAATTGTTGAGTGAGTAAGTCCTGCTTGGTACTGAACATTTCCACTAACACTTGACTTAACATTTCCCCAAATATCTTTGAACAGCTCTGTTAAAAAATATTACTAAAATTAAACTGGATCTTTCTTAACATTGCTTTCTCATTTTGGTCTTATTTTTACTGCTCTGTTCAAAAGAATTTAAAATTAAACGGGAATATTTTTCAACTGCTACTGTGCTTTGATCTTACTTTTACTCTTCTGTTGAACTTCAAGATAGATTATTGCTTTCCACATACATTCTGTGCACAGCAAATCTACCCATAGACTCTTTCATGGGGCCCCAAACCTCATGGAAAAAATTGAACCAGAGATGTGCTACCTTTTACAGCTGCCCTGGGATGAAGCATCTTAGTGGTTTCTGAGAGGGCAGAGGTCTTGTCTACCTCATTTATGTTTGCACAGTGACTAGAATTTTGTAGGGGCTCAATAAATATTCACTGAATAAATAAATGAATTTAACAAATCTTTTCTTGCTGAATCATGTGTTACATACCATATTTTCCATGTATAATGCACATTTTTTTGCCCACATTTTTTAAGGACAAATAAGGATGTGCATTGTACATGGGTAGTACTAATTCTATATCTATATACATATTTTTTTCTTTAATTTGTGCTTATGTGTTAAAAATGTAACCCTGGAAAGCAATAATGGTGCCGGGCATGGTGGCTCATGCCTGTAATCCTAGCATTCTGGGAGGGTGAGGTGGGTGCATTGCCTGAGCTCATAGGTTCTAGACCAGCCTAAGCAAGAGTGAGACTCCCATCTTTAAAAATAGCGGGCATTGTGGAGGGTGCCTCCAAGCTACTTGGGAGACTGAGGCAAGAGAATTGCTTGAGCCCAAGAGTTTGAGGTTACTGAGACCTGTTATGCCTTGGCACTGTACCAAGGGCGATTAAGGCTATCTCAAAAACAAAACAAAACCAATTAAAAAGAAAACAAAAGAAAGCAATAACAGTATTTGCATGCAAACTAATACCTTGGAATACAGTAATCACGGCCCCTCTGCCTGGCCCCCCCATTCCTAGCTGCCCCATCACCACTGTTGCCACCATTTTGGAAGCAAACATGCTCCTAATAGCCATGCAAGAGTTAGCATGGAGACCATGGTGACGGGAAGGCAGGAGAGCTGCACAGTGGCTTTGCCTTCTGTTGCAAGAGGTGTGAGGCACAGAGCTGCCACTGAGAGCAAGTCCAGGTGGCAGGTGAGAGTGGTCCAGATGACCTGAGTGCCCAATCTCCCCCAAATGTCCCCTCCTGGCCAATCCTCTTCCCAGGGGGTGAACCTCAGATTGGGGCCAACTCCACTAGAGATAAGGCAGCTAGGAAAGGGCAGAGATCTACCGACAGGAACCTGGGGCAGCCAGGGCTGGCTCCTGGGCTGCAAGCCCACTGCGGTCCTCATTGGAGCAGCTGTGGCCACGTTCTCAGAAACAGATGTGAGTGGGAATAGGCGATGAGAGAACGTGGGCAGGAGGACAGGCTAGAAGGGAACAGCTGGGGGAGGTAAAGTGCTCAAGTCACCTGGACCACTCTTGGTTCTCTACAGAGGCCGGGGCTCCGCGCCTCCTGCCTGTTGGGAGACACGCCACTGCACGGCCACTTCTGCCCTCCTTTAAAAAATCAAAATGAAAGATTTTTTCCTGAAAATTTTGGCCAAAAATGTGAGTGCCCATTATACAGGGAGCTCAATATATGTGGGAAAATATGGTATATGTTCATCTTCACCAAATAATGCTGACTTGTTTTCCAAGTTGACTGTACCACTTTTATCTTTTCTTATCACAGGACTTTCTTGGACAGGTCTTCTAATTTTCTTACCTCTTCTGTTCTCTTTTTTCGAGTATTTCTTTACTCTCTATCCAGTTTTTAAATTTTCGCTAACATTTTTTTTTTTAATTTACAAGGCCTTTTATTACTATTATTCTGTGAATATTCCTTTTTAGTATTCTGTTATGTTTGGTAAATATAATATATTCTTTTAATTGTCTGATGATATTAAAAGGATTTTTAGACTTTCTTCTTTGGTATGTTCTGTTTTCTCCCAGTTCCTTTTTTAACATTGGTTGGTTTGTTTGTTTTGATCTCTATATTTTATATTAGGATCTTTCCTCAGATTGACTGGTAATCTTTGGCTGTCTGCTTAAATTTAAGAGTGGGGATGGGTACACCATCATTCAAAGAATAGGTTTTGTGATGAATACTAATAAACAGGCTTATTCCAAGTTTATTTGTCAAAAAAAAAAAAAAAAAAAAGAGCGGGGACAGGTGATTTGAAGCTCCAACTTCATGGGTAGCACTTGTTGACCATGAACTTCACTATAGGGTGATTCACCAGAATGTTCAGCTGGGAAACCTTCAATGTAAAAATCTTTAGTTCTTACCTCTTGAGCTGGTCATGTCCCCTGAGAAGTTTCTCCCATTTTCCTGCCTGGAGGTTAAATGCCTGGATTCCACTGTTCTTGGGGCCCCATAGAAGAATCAGGATGGGGACTTAGCATGCAGAGGGGATACCTGGATTTCATCTCTCTGTTTCTAGTCCGGGACTCCTGCCCTCAGCTCTGCCTGGCATTTCCCTTTCCAATGACTTCTCTCCTTTCAGAGAATAAACCTCTAATCTTCTACCAATGTGAGACAGGGAAGCTAAATCTCTAATTGCTTCTTTCCATCAGTCGTGCATATTTTATAATGGCCTCACTATTCGCTTCTATTTCAGTGGTAACTGATGACTCCAGGTCAGGGCTGCCCCACACTTCATAATTCTGAGGACACCTCTCTCACATAGTGGACATTATGGATTTGCGTGTTTATTATGACAAATTTCTGGCAGATGGCTGCAAGGGGTCTAGAGAAAAAGACTAGTCCTAATTCACACACAGGTGCAGCACGGACCAGCAGCAGCACTGCTCCAATTCCTTGGCCTTTTGAGAATTCAGCGGGTATGTCCCGCTGGAGCATGTCTTTGCCCACTGCCAACTTAAGACCTGCCTTCTCAGGCAGCAAAATTAGTAGCAACTGGTCCATCTGCTTTCCATTTCCTGAAATTTCAGTGTATTTTTTTTCTTTCCTCTTGTTCCTATGGGTCTATATCTTTTCTTTAAAAGAAAAAAAAAATCTCTTCATTACAGTTTAAGGAGGGTTTCATAAAAAGTAAGATTAGACATATGGGTTCAATCTGCCATGTTTGTTTCAAAGTCATAGACAGAAGATTACTGGAGACTTTGTGGTGCATTTTCTCAAAATTCAAGCCTCCTTTGCCAGAGTTATAGCCAAGGGTTTGTGGATAGAAATGTACTTGCTCAGAAAATGTTTTTTCATTTAAAAATTTATCTTAGGCGAGGCGTGGTTGCTCACTCCTCTAATCCTAACACTCTGGGAAGCCGAGGTGGGTAGATTGCTTGAGCTCAGGAATTCAAGACCAACCTGTGCAAGACATCCCATCTCTAAAAAGTAGCTGGGCATTGTGGCGGGCGCCTGTAGTCCTAGCTACTCAGGAGGCTGAGGCAAGAGGATCGCTTGAGACCAAGAGTCTGACGTTACTGTGAGCTGTGATGCATGGCACTCTACCAAGGGCGATATGGTAAGACTGTCTCAAAAAAAAAAAAAAAAATTATCTTAAGGAAATAACGCATTTCCTTTTTTTTTTTTTTTTTTTTTTTTATGAGACAGAGCCTTGAGCTGTCACCCTGGGTAGAGTGCTGTGGCATCATGGCTCACAGCAACCTCCAACTTCTGGGCTCAAGCGATTCTCCTGCCTTAGCTTCCCAAGTAGCTGGGACTACAGGCGCCCGCCACAACATCCGGCTATTTTTTGGTTGCAGCTGTCATTTGTTTGGCAGGCCTGGGCTGGATTTGAACCTGCCAGCTCAGGTGTATGTGGCTGGCGCCTTAGCCACATGAGCCACAGGTGCTGAGCCTGCATTTCCTTAAGATGCATGTATTTAGCTATAATGGATGTTCATTACAGTGTTGTTTATAATTAAACAATTTAAAAACAAAGCAATGTACAAAAGGAGATTTTTAAGGCATGGTGAGTCAATTTAACATCTATTAAAAATCATATTGTGAAAAAAATCATATTATGGATGAACATTTCTTGACATGGATATATGATATACCCTTTGAATGATAAATCAGGTCACTAAACAACTTGATCCCGCAAAAATAAATTTGTAAAATGTTCATATAAATATATGCCTAGATAAAAATTATGGATGAGTAGAGAATACAAATGACAGTGAAATTATGGGTGATTATTTTTATTTTTGCTTATCTGCATTTTATACTTTCTACATTATATTTTCAAAATGTGAACAAAAGAAAAAAGTCTTTATTAATTTTAGTTAATATTGTCATGTCTTCATAGATGGGACCTCATAGTAAAAACAGTCAGCCATACTTAATTCTGTCCCTGGATTTTGGGAGGCCACCAGAAGCTAATCCATTGGGCTGCCTTATCTTGATCTTATGAGAAATTGTCTCTTCTCGGTGACTTATTATTTATTTATTTATTTCAGATCTTGCTCAGTCACCCAGGCTGAAGTGCAGGTGGTGCAATCACATTTCGCTGTAACTTAAATCTGTAACCCCCAAACTCAAGCAATTCTTCCACCTTAGTCTCCCCAGAGCTAGGACTACAGACCCATGCCACCCTGCCCAGTTATGTTTTTTTATTTTTTGTAGAGACGGGGTCTTTCTCTATTTCCCAGGCTGGTCTCAAACTCCTGCCCTCAAGTGATCCTCTCTCCTTGACCTCCCAAAGTTCTAGGATTACAGACATGAGCCATCGTACCTGGTCCCCCAGCGACTTTTCAATACAATTTGAAGGCCCCTCTCTATAAAGTCCCATAGAGATATTTATTTTGCAGCTCACTGTTCGGAAAAGTTTTATTTTCCCTGTGAATCGGGCATGCCTCCTTCTTTCTGATTATGCAACTGACTGAATTCCCCTCTCCAGGGGTTTCTAAGAAACCCAAAGCCACTGTTAAGGTCACGTCCTGCAAACTTCATCATCTCTGTGGCTTCTCTGATTGTGCTCTTTGTCAGGTCATAAATTTTTTCTAATTTTATCTCCCCTGCTCCTGAGATCCTCCCCTCCTCTTATCATTTCAGTTTGCATGAAGAGGGTACATATCAACAAAAGCCAAACAAATAAATAGTTAACATTTGTATCTTTGTTGGCACACCTTACCGTGTTGACTCACAACGTGCTTGGTACTTTTCGTGGTATCAGAGTCCATGTCACTGGCCCCACCCAGCTGTTGCGCCACCACACAAACATCTAGCTGTGGGCTATTTCTCAGACACGATGGGTATGGTCAGTGGAGAGTAAACAGGTCACAGTGGCTGCCAGAGGACCCAAGGACCTGGTGTCCTGGCTATGGCTAGAGCTGGCCCTGCCAGTGCAGGGGCAGGAGAGGAAGGAAACAGAGGGACATGTTTACAGCAGAATGGGACGAGGAGGGAGAAGTGGACCCTGCTCCATCACAGAGGTGATGACTTGGCAGCTGGACCTGGGTTTATCTGTCCTTTCCTTGGTTGACCCTGAGCTGCTGTTTGTGTAACCAGACCAGCTAACACATGGTCCTGGCCTCCTCTATATTTCAACAGCCTTCTTTCTCCCAAATTATAACTCCTTAGTAAGGGGGTGGATAGGACCTGGTATTCTGCTGACTACTGTGGGTCCCTGCCTTCTTGCAATAAGAAATGTAGAGGCTCTTTGTTGTGGTTCTGGTCTGAGACCTGACCTCTCTCTCAGCTCCCAAGCATGAGTGTACTCTGCATGGAATCT
Organism: Loris lydekkerianus; assembly: GCA_963574355.1. Lineage (NCBI taxonomy): Eukaryota > Metazoa > Chordata > Mammalia > Primates > Lorisidae > Loris > Loris lydekkerianus. The sequence goes on from CAUYPK010003397.1 coordinate 6,398, forward strand.
GGAGTCATATAGACTTGGAATTGGCTGAGGGCAAGACTTTGAGCAAGGCTGGGCATGGTGGCTCAGGCCTATAATCCTAGCACTTTGGGAGGTGGAGGTGGGTGGATTGCCCGAGCTTAGGAGTCCAAGACCAGCCTGAGCAATAGCGAGACCTTGTCTCTGCTAAAAATGAAAAATGGAGGCAAAAGTGTTACTGAGTCCAAGAGTTCAAGGTTGCTGTGAGCTGTGATGCCACAGAATTCTACTGAGAGTGACTGAGTGAGACTCTATTTAAAAAACAAACTATTTTGAGCAAGATACTGAATGTCTCTGAGCCTCAGTTTCTCTGTAAATAAAATGATGGTAACAGCTTAGAGTATTGACTCAAGCGTTGCAGATACTGAAGGTAAATAAATACCGGGCATGTGATAGCTGCTCTATAGAGAGATTATTGTCATTAAATCTTTTCAGACACTATTGGGCTGGACTGAGGAAGGCAGAGAGACCTGCTGTGTGCCCAGGCTTCCCACTCTGCTTCCCACACCATCCTCCAGCCATGCTGAGCCCTTTGTCATTTTTTCAGTATGCTAGATTAGAGCTTGCATCTTCTTTTTCTCTGGACTGTGTAGGGTGCCCAGCACACAGAACACGGTCGCAGCCCTGCAAGTCCCAGCTAGGTTGCATCCATGCCAGTTAACGCCTTCATCAAGGCTTTGGATACATTTGATGTGTCATCAACCCCTCTTCTAGGCCCCAAACATAAAACATGGGGACCCTACCCCCAACCTCCTTTCCTGTTTCCTTCTTTGCTTAGTCTCCCTGTCCAGCATCTCAAAAGTCTATCCCTCCCAGTTTTCCCACTGCCTTCAGCATCTGCAGCCCAGTCTAGAGCCCTCCCTCCACATCCTGGCCTCCGCTGCGCCCTGGCCCCCGGCAGCTCCCCAGCCTTCCATTGTGGGGTCTGCTTGTTCTCAGGCTAGGTGGCTCTTTCTGGACCGTTACTTCTTTGAGGCTGGTACTGTCTGGCTGTCCTCTCTGGTGACCTCAACATCTGTCCAACGTCTCACCTCTCAGCTCCCCGACCTCCTTCCTCTGACCACACGTGCACACCAGAGTCCCCAAGCAGCACCACCTCTGGTCCCTTCACCTCCAACATCCCCTTTGCCAGGCCCCAGGTTGGTCCTGGCTTCCCTCTCGCACACCCACCACTCTTCCCTTCTGCCTCCCAACCAATAAGTCACTCGCAGCACAAGGGACCCTTGTCCATTTGTCCTCTGTCCCTCACTGGCCAAAGCTCGTTTAGCATCAAACTAGTGTCTGCTTCTTCAGCTTCGCCCCGTAGAGCTCTGTTAGAGAAAACAATGCTCTGATGCAGCCACTACAGATTCAAGGGCTCTGCTGTAAGTGGGCCCTTATGCCTGTGACGTGTTCCAAGTCCCCTCCAGTCTTCATTGCTCTGCAGTTCCCCATCATCAGGGGTCTGCGTCTGCTTCCACCAGCTCACCAGGAGACTCTGTGCACAAAACCAGGGGCTGCTCTTCAGATAAGCTCTTCTACCATCTCTCACAAGGGAGTAGAGTGAGGAGTCTCACAATTTAATGTATCACGTTTTTCTTATTTTTTTCACACAAGAAGCCCAGTCTCCAACAATGCCTAGTTTTCCCCAGTGGCGAGGCCCACTCCTTTGTCCTTTCCAGAGAATAAATCTCTAGGTTGTTTTGTTTTGTTTTGTTTTGTTTTGAGACTGAGTCTTACTCTGTTGCCCTGGGGTTGAGTGCCCTGTGGTGTCAGCCTAGCCCACAGCCTCCCGAATAGCTGGGACTGTAGGCACGTGCCACCATGTCCAGCTAATTTTTCTATTTTTGGTAGAAATGGGTCTCGCTCTTGCTCAAGCTGGTCTCAAACTCCTGAGCTGAAGCACTGCACCCACCTTGGCTTTCCAGAGTGCTGGGATTACAGACAGGAGGCACCGTGCCTGGCCAAGCCTCTGGCTTTCTGCTGCCTTGGGGCAGGGTGGGAACATGGCTGAGCAGAGTTAAAGAAGATGGCTGCTTCTCAAACAGACTCTTGGCCAGTTGCCATATTTTTAGCCCCACGGTCACCCACTTTTCCAGAACAATCTGTTTATGCTAATATTGGAGCTTTGGGGGAGTTTAATTGTGCAAATCAGGGGCTTCTGGCTTTCTCCACTGTAACTTCAGAATTCATCTCAGTTGCATCTGGTTGCCACTATTTGACCATTTGGCAGCTTTTCAGCTTCCAAAATGTTGTAGCTTTTGCCTCCTTTTCTATCTTGTGGGTGGATGCATTTTTTAAAAAAGTGCACTTTGATGCCATCTTATTGTGATTTCAGAAAATAGTGAAGGCTAACGCATGCACTCAATCCATCCTCTTTTACTAGAAATCAATCAGATGCTCTTTAGTTTCCTTTCCCAATATACCAGTTTTAAAGTTCTTTCCATTCTTTCTATTCTTTTAATGGGTTATCCTTAAAATTTTAATATTCTTGTCTGACCTAACAAAGTCTAAAGATAATCGATATTCCTATCTTCCTCCTGAATAATGCAAAGACTGCAGAGTGCTTTAACTTTGATCTCTCCTTTCCCACTTCCAGGTTAAAATTTTAATTCCTCCTTATTTTTAACACCAAGAGTCCCTTCATTGATATTTGTTTTTTGAGCCCCCTAAGCACATGGTAAGCACTGAAAATGTGGTAGCGAATAAGACAAACTACACATAAATATATTTTGTTAGGCAGAAATCTATTAAGTTGCCAGTATTGACTGATTTTGAGTAATAACTAATATCATGGGGGGTGTTTTTCTCTAATGCTTTTCTGATTTACCTAAATACTAATTTCACTACTCCCCATATTTCTCTTTGTCTCACTTCTTTTTTCTGCGTTCTGTTTCCCTTTCAGATTTTAAGTAGTGCTTTCCGTGAGGATCTGAGGAGTAAACTTTCTGTCTCTGAAATTAACTTCTAATTCTCAATAGTTCACCTGTGTATAATTCTTGGTTGACAATTTATCTTTTAGTCTTTTGATGATACATGGCTGGTAAGTCAGTTGTCAGTTTAATCATACTTCAGTTGTAGATAGTCTTTTTCTTTTGTTGATTTTAAGATATTAATTGTCTTTGATGCTCTGCAGATTCACCATGATGTGTCTTGGTTTGGATTTTTGTTAATTTCTCCTACCAGGACTCACAATACTTCATGTAACTGAAGAGTTAGGTCACATTTTCTTCAATTTTTAAATTTCTCAGCCATCAACCTGTCCATCCAGGCCATTGGCTGTCCATGGCCCCTCTAATCTCTTCATGGAAATTCTATGAGCATATATTGGACCTTCCCATTCTGTCCACCATGCTTGTTGACTTCATATCTTTCACTTTTTTTTTTTTTTTTTTTTTAATAGAGACAGAGTCTCACTTTATGGCCCTTTGGTAGAGTGCCGTGTCATCACACAGCTCACAGCAACCTCCAGCTCTTGGGCTTAAGCGATCCTCTTGCCTCAGCCTCCCAAGTAGCTGGGACTACAGGCGCCCGCCACAACGCCCGGCTATTTTTTTGTTGCAGTTTGGCCGGGGTTGGGTTTGAACCTGCCACCCTCGGCATATGGGGCCGGCGCCCTACTCACTGAGCCACAGGTGCCACCCTATCTTTTACCTTTTAATAATGTTTCTATGATTCTTTCTAGTGATGTCTCAGATCTACTTTCTAGTTTACTAATTCTCTCTCCAACTGTAGATAAATGAATGTTATAAATCAATGACTGTTTTTCACTTACATTCTCTTTATTTTTCTTTTTGCACATAGAACTTCTTTCAAAACAAACAAAATGCCTACAAGGGTTCACCAGTTACTTGTATTTTAATGCTATGTTAAGTATAAATACCTTTCTTTTTGAAGTATATTTGAGATATATATTGATTTTTTTTAAAAACAGACCTCTATTAAGGCTCAGTGAAAGAAGTATAAACAATATAGAAAGGCCCCACAGTGAATGGCTATTATATCATATCCATGTCCCTTGAGTGTTCTGAGATGGCATCCAGGAACACTGAGTAAAAACTGCTGCATGGAAGTTTACTCTTGAGTTTTTGTCACCTTTGGTAGAGCGATGGAGAAAATCTGAGTATGTAGTATATGTTAGATGATTTAAGCAATTACATTGAAGCTGGGCATTATGGTGGGCACCTGTAGTCCCAGCTACTGGGAGACTGAGGTGAGTACATGGCTTGAGCTCGGGAGTTGGAGACCAGCTTAAGTAAGAGTGAGACACCTCTTTTGTGGAGACATTTCTACTAAAAGTAGAAAACCTAGCTGGACGTCATGGCAGGCATCTATAGTCCTAGGTACTTGGGAGGCTGAGGCAAGAGGATCATGTAAGCCCAAGAGTTTGAGGTTGCTGTGAAGTATGACACCAGGGCACTCTATCAAAGTGAGACTCTGTCTCAAAAAAAAAAAAAAAAAAAAAGGAAGAAAGAAAGAAAGAAATTATATTGATTTTCATAGGCATGGCAATGTTATTGTTCTTATATAAAAGTGTACTTATTCTGCACAATGTGTGTGGAAGTATTCAGGGTGGTCATTCTGGCTGCAATTATTTCAAGTGGTTCTACACACAAAGCACATGACACACTCATGGACATATACCTCCAACCAATCCAAACGTGTCAAATGCTAAAACTGTGTAAGATGCATCGCACAGGGAAGCATGAATATGTCTAGTATTCTGGCAATCTAGAACCTAGATTCTAGCAATCTAGGTTCAGTCAGAAAAACAGAAGCCACGCCAATGAAAGGCTTTAATGTACAAAGGTAAAGATTTCTAAAACAGTTGGAAGGGCTGGAGGACCTTGCAGTCCCAAAGGAGTGATTCTCAAAATCTCACTTGTAAGTGGCTACAAATGAGAAGGTCACCTAATTATCTCAATCTGCAATACCAATGCATGTGATTGCTAAGAAGGCCAGCCGAAAGCTGCTTTAAACCCCAAGTGTGGTCATGCTTCTGGCTGTAATGGCCAATTAAAAGTAGGGGCCTCTCCTCTTCCACTTCACACCACCTGACTTGAACCCAGGCCCATAAAAGAAGGGGATTCTGGGAATTGTAGTTTCAAATAGTTCTTCTGAATCACAGAAAGGACCTTACTAGAAACAGTGATTTGAAACAGACAAGCCAGAGCAGCTATATTTTATAACATAATCACTTTCAATTTGAATTGGCAAAAAAAAAAAAAAAAAAAAATTAAAGAGCCAGAAATGCTTTTTTTTTTTTTTTTTTTTGAGACAGAGCCTCAAGCTGTTGCCCTGCGTAGGGTACCATAGCATCACAGCTCATTTGAGACAGAGCCTCAAGCTTCTGTTGCCCTGGGTAGAGTACCATAGCATCACAGCTCATTGCCCATAGCAACCTCCAACTCCTGGGCTCAAGCGATTCTCTTGCCTCCACCTCCCAAGTAGCTGAGACTACAGGCACCTGCCACAATGCCCGGCTATTTTTTGGTTGCAGCCGTCATTGTTGTTTGGCGGCCCGGGCTGGATGCAAACCCACCAGCTCAGTTGTATGTGGCTGGTGCCTTAGCTGCTTGAACCACAGGCGCTGAGCCCAGAAATGCTTTTTTTATTGTGGAAAAATAGACACAACATAAAACCATTTTAACTGATTTTAAGTGTACAGCTTAGACATATTAAGGACATTTGCACTGTTGCATAGCATCACCACTATCCATCTTCAGAACATTTTTATCTCTCCAAACAGTAATTCTGTACCCATCAAAAAATAACTCCTCATTTTCCCCTTTCCCTTCACCCTGGGCAGTGTAATTATACTTTCTATCTCTACAAATTTGATGATTCTAGACACTTCAGACAAGGGAAATCACAAATTTGTCCTTTGTAATTGGCTTATTTCACTTATCATAATATCTTTCAAGTTCATCTAAATATTACGATTTCTTTTTCTTTTCTTTTCTTTCTTTCTTTTTTTTTGTAGAGACAGAGTCTCACTTTACCGCCCTGGGTAGAGTGCCGTGGCGTCACAGGACTCACAGCAATCTCCAACTCCTGGGTTTAGGCGATTCTTTTGCCTCAGCCTCGTGAGTAGCTGGACTACAGGTGCCTGTCACAGTGCCTGGCTTTTTTTTGTTGTTGCAATTCGGCTGGGGGTTGGGTTTGAACCCACCACCCTGGGTATATGTGGCTGGCACCCTACGCACTGAACCACAGGTGCCATCCCACAATTTCATTTTTTAAGGCCATTGTATGGACATACCACATTTTGTTTATTCAACTGTTGATGGACATTTGGGTTATTTTTACCTTTTGGTCATTGAACAGAATAATGTTTCTCTTTTTTTTTGGGGGGGGGAAGGGGTGCACTGTTCCTGGAGATACTGCAATACCAGGTCGATGTGTGGAGTGGACGGAGCAAGCTCCTACTCCAACTCCCTGCTCTAAAAATCCGTTTAATATATTGTCCTCGGATAGAGGACGTATCAGATATTAAACTGATAAGAACAGATACTACACTTGATCTTAGCCAAAAGCAGAATAATGTTTCTTTAAACATGGATGTACAAATATCTGTTCCAGTCCCTGTTTTCTGTTCTTTTGGATATATACTCCAATTTACGGATTGTATGGTAATTCTATGTTTACTTTTTTGAGGAGCAGTCACACTGTTTATCACAGTAGCACTATTTTACATTCCCATCAGCAACACACAAAGGTCCAACTTCTTCACATTCTCACTGATACTCATTTTCTACCTTTTTAATTTTAAGTCTTTAAAAAAAGTAACAGCCAACCCAATGTGTGTGAAGTGGCTAGGAATGCTTCTTTTAAGAATAGAGGCAGAAAACCATTGAACGTGACTTCAGCTGTGCTCAATCTGCCATACTGGGATGCCATTATTTCTTCATTCTTGAAATCTTGCCTTCCTTGGTGTGAAAGAGGGATGCAAGTCATTCTCATGTCTTCCTTATCCCCTTCGTCCTCAGCGATAGGGTACCTGATACTTAAAAATCCTTGTTGAGATTTAACTCACATTAAAATCACTATAATTTAATGGTTTTATTATATCCTGAGATTTGCACAACTATCATCACGATCTAAGTTTAAAACTTTTCTCATCAACCTTAAACAAAATTCCACACCTATCAGCAGCTACTCTGCCTTTCTTCCCAACAAACCCCCACCCCAACTCCGCCAACTCCTTCCTATAGTCCTAGGCAACAACTAACCTACTTTCTGTCTCTATAGATTTGTCTTTTCTGGAAGTTTCATTTAAGCGGAATTATATATATGGTCTTTTGTGATTGGCTTGTTTTATTTACTTATTTTTTTGAGGTCCACTTGTGTTGCAGCATGTGTCAGTATTCCATTCCTTTTTATTGCCAAATAATACTCCATTATATGTTATGCCACATTTTGTTTATCCATTCATAGTTGATGGACAGTTGGGTTATTTCCATTTTTGACCATTATGAACAAGGTGGCTATGAACATTCACAAACAAGTTTTGTGGGTGTGATGTTTGCCTTGGGTTTATACCTAGGAGTGGAATTGCTAGGTCACAGGGGAACTCCATATTTAACCACTAAGTCACTGCCAAACTGTTTTCCAAAGCATCTGTACCATGTCACATTCCTACCAGCAACGTAGGAAGGTAGACTCCCTGATTTTTAATTGGGCACTCGACTCATGGCCATTCAAATTATAGATGATGAGTCCCAAGAGCAGATGCAAGTTCTCCATACTTTATAGATAGCATGACTGGTTTTGACCTGTGGAGTGGGAGAGGAAGTTATGATTTTGCCATCAACAGAAGGGAGAGTAGGGAGGCAATCAGCTGCTTCAGGATGAAGCTAAGTATCTTCTTTCCAGCCACTGGCTGCCAGAAACTCATTGAAGTGGACAATGAATGCAAGCTTCCTACTTTCTATGAGACGTGTCTGGCCATGCTGATGATGCTCTTGGTGAAGAATGGAAGGGTTATGGGGTCTGAATCAGTGGTGAGACCAACAAGCAAGGTTTCCCCATGAAGCAGGTGTCTTGACTCATGATGGGTCTGCTTGCTGCAGAGTAAGGGGCATTCCTGTTATTGACCAAGGAGAACTGGAGAAAGGAAGCGCAAGTCGATTTGGGGTTGTGTTGTGGATGCCAATCTGAGTGTTCTCACCTTGGTTATTGCAAAAGAAAGGGAGAGAAGGCTATCCTGGATTGACCAATACTACGGTACCTTGGGCATCGGGGGCCCAAAAAGGAGTTAGTAGAATCCACAAACTTTTCAAACTATCTAAAGAAGATGATGTTAGCTGATGTATTGTGAGAAAGCCCTTAAACAAAGAAGGTGAGAAACCAAAGACCAAAGCACCCAAGATTCAGCATCTTGTAACTCCACGTGTCCTGTAACATAAATACCAGCGTATTGCTCTGAAGAAACAGCGTACTAAGAAAAGGAAGAGGCTGCTGAATATGCTAAACTTTTGGCCAAGTGAATGCAGGAGGCCAAAGAAAAGTGCCAGGAACAGATTGCCAAGAGATGCAGGCTGTCCTCTCTGAAAGCTTCCACTTCTAAGTCTGAATCCAGCCAAGATTAAGATATTATGGGTAACAAATAAACGAGATCATATCTTAAAAAAAAAAAGAAAAAAAGAAGAGAGAGTACACTTTCCTCCCCCCTTCCACCTTCCCATGGGGACATGGTGGTGAGCTATCTTAGAATATGGGGACAAGGATGACACATAGGGATGGAAGAGCCTCCAAACTCTGGACAGCTTGGTGGAGCAGTCTGCTAAACCAGCACAAGTTTTTGTGTGGGAGAAAAAAAATATATGTCTAACTTGTGCAAGCCATGGTTATTTTGGGTCTCTCTCAGACTAGCCAGATTTCTAATTTAACCAGTACACTTACTATGATCCTTCTCTTTTTTGATGATACTTCTCTGACGGGATCTCTTGTAGGTGGGAGGTGCTCCTCCAACCACCAAGTGAGAATACAGAGCCTCTCCCTCCCTCTAGGAATGGTGCCATCTTGGGAGAAAGTATGGAGAGCTTGCATCTACCCTTAATTGTCCTCTACCAGAAGGGACCCACTTTTTTCCTGCTCCTACCCTACTGGCCAGAGCTAATCATACGGCCCACCTTCATTGTAAAGGAGTCTGGGAAATGTAGGGGAATGCATGGACTTTTGGAAAGCATTAATTTTCTCCACCAACGGCTTCTTGTGGAGGTCATTTCCTCCCAGATTTCTTATAAACACTGGACTTTTCTGACCTTAGTTCTGTTCTTTTCTTCTGATACATACTCCTTGGGTTATCTCATCCACTCCCAAGTCTTCCACTGCTATAGGCCAATGACTTCCAAAACTCAGTCTTCAGCTGAGACCTCTCTCCTGAGCTCCAGGCATCTATACCAACTACCAGAGCATCCCCAGAGGATGGCCTTCAGGTACAAGGCAACACCAGCTGGTAGGTACTAATAATAATTAAAATCCAAATTTTCAGGAGGGTGCAGTGGCTCATGCCTATAATTCTAGCACTCTGGGAGGCCAAAGCAGGAGGATCCTTCGAGGTCAGGAGTTTGAGACCAGTCAGAGCCAAGCAAGACCCCATCTCTACTAAAAAAAAAAAAAAAAAAAGAAAGAAAGAAAAATTAGCTGGGCACCATGGCATGATTGTAGTCCCAGCTACTCAGGAGGCTGAGGCAGGAGGATCACTTGAACCTAGGAGTTTGAAGTCTCAGTGAGCTATGATGCCATGGCATTCTAGCCTGGGCAACAGAGCAAACTTCTGTCTCAAAAAAAAAAATCCAAATTGTCTCAGCTCTGTGCTCCGATGTTCTTTTATGCCTTGAAAACACACTCTTCCAAAATACTCTCAAGTCTCCCTTCTCTTTTGTAGTTCCTGTTGTAGTTCCTGTTTTTTCTTTTCAAATGCATTTTATCTTAGGAGGCTTCTCAGCTGTTCTGCAAATAGACCTCAACTAGGCTTGCCCTATGTCCATCAGAGAGCCAGCTTAGGTTCCAGTGAGGACTCCTGTTAAACTGAACTCCAACCTGCTCTTCCTGTTGTTGGGGAAAGGAAGACTCATCTACCTAGTTGCCCAGAACCCTGGGAATCATCTGAATTCTTCCACCTCTTTACCTCCCTCATCCAGTCACCAAGTGCTATTAATTCTGCTGCCTTAATATCCCTCAGATATATACTTATCTACCAACCCTCACTACCATGTCTTCCTTATCCCTGCATTACTGGATTATTTACCAGGATTGCTGAAATAGCTCTAAATAGTCTCTCTACCTTCTGTCTTACCATCCTCCTGAGTTACTTTTCATCACGTGCCTTCAGTGACTGCTTGTATAAGGCAGTGAAATTGGAGCTATGCAGCGAGGACTAGGAAAATCCATTCTTTTCTTCTTCCTGAGTAACAAAGTCCTTTTTTCAGCTGGACATACAGCCACCTGGAAGAAAAACTACACTTCCCAGCCTCCTAACAGCCTCTTAGTTAGTCAGCTAAATGTAGCCTACATTCATGAGAGAGAAAAATAATATCCCACTTTGTTTAAGCTATTTCTGTTCTCTTCCTTTTCTTTTCTTTCTTTCTTGTAGCCAGGCTGAATACAAACTAAGTATGGAAAAATGAATATCTATTCACCCAGTGATAGGTTATTTCAAGCTGTGGGAATAGAATGTATACAGGATCGGGGTCCTAAAAGAGGTGTTGTGCTTGGGGAATGCCAAGGTTTTCTGTGGCAGGTGAGGAGACTGGAAATGAGTTGGGAGAAGCCATCATGGAGGATGGGTTGAACTGGCAGGACTGTGGCAGAGTGATCCACTGCAGGGGTGGGAGACAACGGGGGCTGTGATGATGGTGGAACTGGAGGAGAGGGCATCCATTCAGTACACATTTAGGAGTGAGAATCAGGAGTACTTGCAGTAGGCATGTTGTCAGAGAAGGACGTGGCCTTTCTGGCTTGCCTGTCTCAGAGGCCTTGTGGGTGGAATTCAGTTTTTCTCCTCTTGCTCCAATTCTCTGGGTCCTGAGTCCTTAGCCCAGATGCCTCTGACCATCTCATCTCCACGGCCTGGCTCCCCCTGCTTGCTCCAGGGTTATTTCCTAAAGCAGGATGGGGGAGGTCTTTAACCCTATGAATGCTGGCTCTTACCAGGCTGTCTGAGTAGCCCACGCTGGAGCTGTCAAAGGCTGCTGAGGTCCAGGTTGGCAGTTGGTCACTGCTGCCGTCTGGCCAGCTGGGGCACAGTGCCTCTGGGTAGTTGTGTAAGAGAGGGGCCCTCAGCAGACAAACAGGCTCCTCTCTACTGATGGGCCAGCCAGCAGGTCACTGAAGGTCTTGGGGCTTGGGGGGAACTGGGTGAGGAGCTCAGCCCCATCCATAGACAGGCTTTCCAGGAAGGCTTCTCTACTGAGAAAGCCTCCTGATACCCAGGCACTTATTAACCCTCTGGGTGCCAGAACAAGGGCAGGAGGTGAGCTCTGGGAGGCAGCTGAGGTCAACCTTCTTTGAACTTCCACGTGGTATTTACTCAGAACAATTGTTCCCAGAAGCCCAGGCCCCTGGAGTATAAAGCAGAATATCTGCTCCCTGTGCTCAGAACAGAGCGGGTGAGCAGCCAGGGCAGAGGGAGTGAGGCTGGAGTCCTAAGGGAGGGGACTGTAGGGGGCCTCAGGAGAGCGCTGGTAGAGGGGACACCAAGACATCCTCTTGGAGCACTGGTGAGGAGTTGCTTCTCCTTTCTTGATGTGCCTCGGTTTTTCCACCATGATATGAGAGGCAGGAAGGCAGTGTGCAGGGGAGAGCTGTCACAGGAGTACAGGGAGCTGCTCCTGGGGTCTGGGAAGGGGGTGGAGGTGGGAGGGGAGGCTCTGCAAAGCTCCCTACTGTGCGACTGAGGTGAGAAAGGAGCAGCTGTCGCCATGTCTGAGGATACCCTTCTCTCCCAGCCTCTTGGATTCACCTGGATCTGTCTTCTTGAGTACCAACAGCTCTGTGCTCTGGAGACCCCAAGGAAGGGTTAACATGAGTTGGGGCAGGTTGCCCTGAGCACATTCCCTGGGATGTATCCCTGCTGTTTCTTCTCTGCTCTAACCAGGCCTCCTTCCTTCTCAGGATTGGTAATGGCAAGCATGGCTGCAGCCGTCACCTGGGTGCTGGCTATCCTGTCAGGTGGGTCTCTGACCTTGACTCAATGGGAAGTGTGCTGGAGGCTGTACTGAGTGGCCTGTGCACCGTGGGAGAGGAGAACCCAGCCCCTAATCACCCCATCTCTATTCGCAGCGCTTTCAGCCACCCAGGCGAGGAAAGGCTTCTGGGACTACTTCAGCCAGAGCAGTGGGGACAAAGGCAGGATGGAGCAGCAGAAGCTGGCCCGGGAGCATGTGTGAGTGGCCAGGGCAAGGGTGTGGGGCAGGGAAGAGACAGTGGGGTGATGTGTTGTTCCTGATTCTTCAAACTCCATGGTCCTCACTGAGACACAGGAACAGGGGTAGGGTGCTCGCTTCGGCAGCACATATACTACAAAATAGGAACAGGGGTAGGGCTACGTCTGCCCTACCCCCTCTGTCAGTCCAGGGCTCTTCAGTGTCCCCTGCCCACAGCCCTCTCCTTCACATAGCTATAGCTGCCGGTCCCTCGCCTGCTGAGGCATGGGGTCTGGATCAGCAGATCCCCCATACAGCTGAGGCACAGGGTCTGGATCAGCAGATCCCCAGAATGAAAGGATGGCGTGGGAGTCTCCATGCCTCTGTAGGTGCTTGCACAGTGCTGTGGGTGTGGATTTGCATGTGCGATGTGTTTGTGCTTCAAGTGTGAGGGGTTGAGGTGGGCCAGGGCTTAGGCCTGGAGCCCCAGGCCCTGGGGCCACCGCCCTGCGTCCTCAGTTTCCCCAGAGGATCTGCACGCCCTGTCTCTGAGACAAAGGAGGTAACGGGAGCAGGCGGTTGATGGCCCGGATGTCTGTCCCCTTCTCCAGGAGCCTGAAAGACAGCCTTGAGCAAGACCTCAACAACATGGACAAGCTCCTGGAAAAGCTGGGCCCTCTGAGTGGGCAGGGGCGGGGGCCTGACCCGGTGGGCATGCGGCAGCAGCTGCAGCAGGAGCTGGAGGAGGTGAGGACGCGCCTGGAGCCCTACATGGAGGAGGCGCACAAGCTGGTGGGCTGGAATTTGGAGGGCTTGCGACGGCAGATGAAGCCCTACACAATGGACCTGATGGAGCAGGTGGCCCTGCACGCACAGGAGCTGCAGGAGCAGTTGCGCTTGGTTGGAGAAGACGCCAAGGCCCAGCTGCTGGGGGGCGTGGACGAGGCGCGGGGCTTGTTGCAGGAACTGCAGAGCCGCGTAGCGCACCACACTGGCCGCGTCAAGGAGCTCTTCCACCCCTACGCCGAGCGCCTGGTGACCGGCATCGGGCGCCAAGTGCAAGAGCTGCACCGTAGCGTAGCTCCGCACACCGCCGCCAGCCCCAAGCGCCTCAGCCGCTGCGTTCAGGCGCTTTCACGCAAACTCACGCTCAAGGCCAAGGCTCTGCACGCGCGCATCCAGCAGAACTTGGACCAGCTGCGCGAAGAGCTCAGCAATGCTTTCGCCGGCGCCAGTGCGGACGGGACTGAGGAGGAGGCCGGCTTAGATCCCCAGGTGATCTCCGAACAGGTGCGACAGAGACTTCAGGCTTTCCGACATGACACCTTCCAGCAGATCGCTGCCTTCACTCGCGCCATCGACCAGGAGACTGAGGAGGTCCAGCAGCAGCTAGCACCACCCCCGCCAGGCCACAGCGCCTTTGCCCCCGATTTCCAACAAGCGGACAGAGGCAAGGCCCTGAGCAAGCTGCAAGCCCGTCTGGATGACCTGTGGGAGGACATCACCTACAGCCTTCATGGCCAGGGCCACGACCATCTGGGGCAGCCCTGAGGGTCTGCTTGCCTAGCCCCCCTTCCCAGCTCCTTGTCTGGGAAGCCCTGGACCTCCTGCCTGGCTCAGTCCTTGAAAGTGGCCTGTTGGGTGGAGGGTGGAGGGTCCTGCACAGGAAAGGTCAGGCCACGGGAAGGGCTGCTGTCCTCAGTACATCCAGCCTCCTGGGACTCCTCATCTGGATGTTTTACACTCACCAGGCTTTGCAAACCCAGCCTCCTGTACCCTTTTGGGAATCTTCCCTAGCTGCTCCATCAGGGGTGAGGGAGGAGGGAGGCACTGTATGTGCAGGTAATTACCCACAAGCATGTTTGCCATCGTGCTGGAAGTCTGTGCCACTGCATCCTGGAGTTAGCGTCTTGTCACTTCCTGATGCCTGGTGGCCAAAGCTGGTCCACAGAAAGGAGCACTTGTCACCTCAGGCCTGCAGCCACAGCTTCTGTTAGGTGAATAGAATGGAGAAAGGAGTGAAATATGATGGGAGAGCATCTGCTGGCTTTGATGCTGGGGGATGTATGGCGGGGGCTGTGATGGGAGGGGACAGAGCCCTTATTTCCTTACAGAGCTCTGCATGTAAGTGTAGACTGAGCACTCTAAACTGAGGCTTATTAAACTTCCTGGGGAGCATATCATGTACCCTCCCCCTCTCCAGACCCTCCCTCCTGACTCCCAGGCTGAAGTCTATAGACTTCTTGCTCAAATGAAATAGATGCTCATGATGGAAGTTTGCCTGGTGTGTCTCACACTCGGACCATGTCTGAAAGCAGTGGCCTCACCATTGTCCCCAAAGCACCCTCATCATCCAGCCCATTCCCTTGCTGCTCTTTCTTAGTGACTCACTCCCGGCCCAGGTCTATCAGAGGCCCTGTGGCTGAGCTCTGCTTCAGGGCTCCTGGCTAGACAACAGCGACCCCATCCCCTTTTCTCCAGTACTTCTGCCTGGCATGGCTCTTGCTTTGTTGGAGAGACCTTCCGACAAGGGCTCCCAGTTCCTGGGACTGTATTGCCCAGACTTCCAAAGCCAGCCAGATCTACCTCAATTCAAATGTCACTTCCCCCAGGATATTCTCTCAGACCCAGGGCAGTTTGTTGCTCCACAGCACAGGGTTCTAGAGCCTGAGAGCAAGGGAGGGTGGACCTGGGTTAGGGATCCTGCTTCCACACCTGCATGGTTCACCAGCCTGATTACCACAGGACGGTGTGCATGAAATGCATGCTGTTACTAGAGGAACTGTGGCCTCAGACTCCTAGGGTGACCTATCTCCTTTGTTCCTGCCATTCCAGACTTTGAATGGTCTCTTTTTATGACTGACTCTCTTCTTGGGATCTCCAAACTCTCAAATCTTCCCTCCATATACACACTCATCCAGGGGCACCAAAGCTCCTCATAGTTCCCCTGAGAACTATTCAATTGGAGGTGAGAGGTTGGAGGGAGGGGAGAAAAGGGTAGACACACCCCTGTCTCTTTGAACTGCCCTGTCCAGCATCTTTTCCTCCTAGCTCAGCCTGCTGGTCTCAGCACCTCCCCCTTGGAGTGCTGACCCACATGAATCTGGGCTCATTATGCCTGCAGGCTGGTTTTTCCTAACACCCTGAATTTAGATTTAAGTGGGTTGTCCCCCCCGCACAGGGAAAGGAAGTTCTAGAAAGAAAAGTTTCCAAAAAAAGAGGTGTTTTGTTGTTGTTAGGAAACTGGGAAAGGGTGAGTCAGCTAGAGTAGGATGTGGTGAAGATGAGGGGGTGGGGATAAAAATAAAGGTGGTGTGTCTGAAGCTGGAATTTTGGGAGGTGCTTATGAGGACAGAAATAGGAGTGGGAAGAACAGAAAGGGGCAGACGGATTGACGGACTCAGAGAAGCTGGGCAACCAGGAAAGGGGGACCTAGAGCCCAGCAGTGTCCGGCCCAAGAGTGGAACGAAGCAAGACGAGGTCTGGGAGCATGTCCTTGGGGATACCAGGGACAAGCCAGTCCCCTCGCTCTCAGGCTCTAGAACTCTGTGCTGTGGAGCAACAAACTGCCCTGAGTTTGAGGAGATCCTGGGGAAGTGACGTTTGAACTGAGGTAGATCTGGCTGGCTGTGGAAGTCTGGGCCACACAGTCCCAGGAACACCGATCAGAGCAAGAGCCGCACCAGGCGGAAGTGCCGGAGAAAGGGGGTGGGGCCGCGAGCGGAAGCCGGAAGTCGAGGCTGAGCTGCGCGTGGCGGTGATGGCGGCCAGCGGGGCTGTAGAACCCGCGCCCCCGGGGGCCGCCACCGCCCCGTCGTCCGCCCCAGCCTCGTCGCTCGCCCCGGGGAACTTGTTCCGGCCCATCAGCGCCGAGGACGACGAGCAGCAGCCCACCGAGATCGAGTCGCTATGCATGAACTGTTACAATAACGTGAGGCGGGGGCGCGGCCGCACAGTGCTTAGGTGGCGAGGGGCGGGGAGTTGGATCCACCGCCTGGTGGGCTTAGTCCGGGCCCCCGAGGCGCGCCTGGAAAACCTCGGGGCGGTTTCATTGATTCTTTTCCATCGCTGCTTTCTGCTTTCCCAGGGCATAACGCGCCTCCTGCTCACCAAGATCCCCTTCTTCAGAGAAATAATCGTGAGCTCTTTTTCCTGTGAGCACTGTGGCTGGAACAACACGGAGATCCAGTCGGCAGGCAGGATCCAGGACCAGGGAGTGCGTTACACTTTGACTGTCAGGGCCCTGGAGGTGAGAGGAGCTCAGAGCAGATACTCCAGTATGCTAGAGAGAGCTTGAGGACTAGAGTCAGAGGTCTAGTCTAGGCGGTTGGACCTTAATAAATCCCCTCACGTTTCCAAGCCACAATTTCCTTCTTGTAAAGTGGTATTGGCTCTTTTATCCGCTGCAGTGAGATATGATCTGTGGAAATGCTTTTCAGTTGTGTCAAAGGGTATGACTTGAGCAGTAGTAGTTATGACTATTATTCTCACCACTTGGACACCCAGACTCAACATCACCTGTACTTTTGGAAGGAGTAGTCTGGACCTTCTGGAGTGGAGAGAGGAAGAAACAGTTGGGCTGGGGTCTGATGGAAGCTGACAGGATGGTTATTTCCTGAGGAGAAACTGTTGTGTTGACCTAGTTGGTCTAAATGTTTTCTTCTCTGCCAAGGACATGAACAGAGAAGTAGTGAAGACCGACTCTGCCACCACAGGGATCCCTGAGCTGGATTTTGAAATTCCTGCTTTCAGCCAGAAGGGAAGTAAGTTTAAGGGGCTGTGCACACCTAGCTGGAATCTTACCCAAACTTTCTTGCAAACCCTCTAGTTCCAAATCTAATGGCTTGTGTGTGGGTTTTGTCTTGTAATCATTGCGTTCTTCATTGGTTTAACATAAATGGAAAGCTTAAGTAAAATGGCAGGAATAGTAGAAAGTAAGATCATAACGTTATTATAATAAAATTTTAGCAGCACTGTTATCAGAGATGAATGGAACCTTGTGCCTGGCCCCCTCTTTTTGTGGGTGAGGTATTTAAGGCCCAGAGAATTCAAGTGAGTTGACCAGGGTCATACGGGTACTTGATAGCAGAGCTAAGGCTTACTTGTCTTTTCTTATTCACAAGCTCTGACCACTGTTGAAGGATTGATCAACCGTGCTATCTCTGGCCTGGAGCAGGACCAGCCCACACGAAGGGTGAGCTAGGGTTTTCTGATTACAGCAGCTCAAGGAATAATTGCTAGTATGTGCCTGAATAGAGTGTTCAGCTTCCCATTTGTCTAAACTGTCTCTGACTACATGTAGGAGAACTTTTTTGGGAAACATATGGTAGTGCTCTAACTTAACTGCTGAGATGTTGCATATGTTATACTTACTGTCCTTTCTACCTCCCTCCCCCAGTGTATATTCAGGCCTTTTCTCAGACAGACAATGTAACATTACCTCTGAAGAGCTTTTCCTGATCTCCTTGGGTTATCTGTACTCCTAAACATTCCATTATATCTTATATTTACTATAGTAGAAGTAATGTAATTGCATATTTCGTCATTTGTCTTCCCGACTGGCTGGGGAAATCCCATGAGAGGACTGTGATAATATTTACTGTTATATGCCTAACCTGGCATGAAAGCCTGGGATAAATGGTTGAATGAAGGAGAAAATGAGGATCATCTGCCATTAATTGTCAACTTTATACTTGCTTGGTACATCTCATTGTGAAGTCTGAATCACTTTCTTCCCACTTAAACTGAGACACGTGGCACTTTCGAATAGAAGTGACCTGGTATGACAAGGTGTGTATGAAGTAGACCAACAGGGCTGATGCTTTTCCTCTTTGTCCATGTCAGGCAAACAAAGATGCCACAGCTGAAAGAATTGATGAGTTCATTGGCAAACTGAAGGCACTAAAGCAAGTGACCTCCCCTTTCACTCTGGTGAGTATTGAGGGACTGGAATTGTCCTTAATTAGGGGAGAAGAGACAATTAAGTATGGAATTTTTCCACTGTGGTGCCTGAGAGGTCTGATGTCAGGTGGAAGATTGTATATGATTTCCTGTTGCAATGACTGTCTCTTCCCCCATGTGTTAGATCATTGATGATCCTGCAGGAAACAGCTTTGTGGAAAACCCCCATGCTCCCCAGAAAGATGATGCCCTGGTGATCACACACTACAACCGGACACTACAGCAGGATGAGATGTTGGGGCTCCAAGTAAGAGGACTGAAGGAACCAGAAGAATGCTCTGGCTCAGCACCTGTAGCTCGTGGTTAGGGTGCCGGCCACATACACTGGGGCTGGCGGGTTCAAATCCAGCTTAGGCCTGCTAAACAACAATGACAACTACAAAAAAACAAAAATAGCCGAGTGTTGTGGCGGGCGCCTGCAGTCCCAGCTACTTGGGAGGCTGAGGCAAGAGAATCACTTAAGGCCAAGAGGTTTGAGGTAGCTGTGAGCTGTGATGCTATAGCACTCTATTGAGGGTGACATAGTGAGACTCTTTCTCAAAAAAAAAAAAAAAAAGAAAAGAAAAGAATACTCTGGAATTACTTTGCACTCTGGATTGCTTGGAGTCAGTGGGAACTTATTCTTTCTTTTGATGACCTGTGTACCCTATCTCAGCTTGTTAGTGCTCCTCATCTAGCTCATGTGAAGGACTTGGGTAAACTTCATAGAGAGGATGGCAGTGGCTATGATCTTTTCTTGAGCCCTTTTCCCCCTTGTTTGGGGCTTTGCTTTCTGGCTTCTCTGTCCAACCCATGAGGTGGCAGTGGACATAAGCGTGCCGGAGTATTTTCTCCCACGCCAGACCAGGGTTTGGGGATGCTGAGATACATGTGCTAACTTGTGATTTGCACCCTGCAATTTTAGGCAGAAGCATCAGCAGAGAAGCCAGAAGAAGAGGATCTCAGAAATGAAGTGAGTCACATTGGCTACTGTTGAGAAAGGAACACAGTTGTGGGCTGAGACTGATGTTGTTCACTGTCTCTTCCTCACCACCACCGTGGATGAGCACCAGCATACCAGCTGAAGTCTGTAGCCCGAGTGTCCTGCCTTGTGATCACGCTGTGCCTCTGTGTGTTCCAGGTGCTGCAATTCAACACAAACTGCCCTGAATGCAATGCCCCAGCTCAGACCAACATGAAGCTAGTACGTATCTTTTGTCAAGCAGTTGGGTTGCTCTTCATCTGATTCAGGCGTGAAGATTATAATCAGGCTGGGAGCATCCCTTCAAGAAAAGCACATGCTTTATTCAGAGGAGGAGGACTGTGTACCTTGCCTTTGGGTTCAAAGAGAAAATTAGGCTGTGGTTTGAGGCTGGCTATATGTGGTCTGAGCCCTGCCTTCAAACATGTGTGCACAGGGATCACTAAATTGCTTGCCTTTTTCTGGAGGACTCAGAGTTAGGTTGCCTCTTGTGATATATTTCTTGCAGTCCTGGGACCAACATCTGGTTGTGTTGGGCTTGGCTTTGTTTTTCCCCTGAGGGTGGTCTTTTCCTGAAAGTAGATTTCCTTAACTCCATCTTCTAGAAATACCTCACTTTAAGGAGGTTATTATCATGGCTACCAACTGCGAGAACTGTGGGCATCGGACCAATGAGGTAGGTGGGTCTCATTCTGGAAGAAGAGGCTAACTCCCTTTTAATTTTTATCCTTCCTAAATGTACCTTTTCAGGATTGGAGGCTGGGCAGGTTGGGTCTTTCTTTTTGGGTTGGGTAGGGTGAGGAGCCCTTCCAGGAACTGGGAAATAACTGAGAGAACAGAGATTCCATAACTTGTTTAGGACATAATAATATTTGTTATATGGAAGAGAGAGGAGACTTTGGATCCACTCCTCAGAGGGGCAGAGTTTCAGGGAGGCAGATTTTAGCTTCATAATGAAAAACTTAATAGAGCTATTTGGAAGTAGAAGGGCTGCCTTGCAGCCTTATAAATTCCTTTTCCCTGAGTGTGTCTGAGTCTAAGCTGATTAAATTCTTAAAGTGGAGTATTATAAAGGGGATCTGCACATTGGATGTAGTAAATGAAAGGACTAGAATAAACAAATGTCTCTTTCAACTCCAAGAGTCAGATTTTTTGTAAAGGCAAATTCCGAGTTTCTTGGCAATTTGGAATAAATTTTGGCATGTTACTGGGGTAAGGCCCTCTGCTACCAGTTAGCTCTGGATGTTTTTTGTTTGGGTGACTGCTGCCACTATTGGTTTAGAATGCTCTGTCCTTGGTAGCTGTTAATGGGTCTGATTGGAGGGCCAAGCCTATCCTGAGTCTGCTGGACACCAAGTGAGGTTCAGGGTAATCTCTCTGTTGGTGCTCTTGACTCTTAACCTGTGCAGGTGAAATCTGGAGGAGCAGTAGAGCCATTGGGCACCAGGATCACCCTCTACATCACAGATCCCTCAGATATGACCAGAGACCTCCTTAAGGTAACACCTCATTGGGAAAGTGACTGTCTTCTTCATAGGCTGGATAGGCTGTCTCTGTCTAGGGGAAATTATTTAAAGTAATATTCAGGGACTTGAAGTACCTCCTGCTTCCTTGGGTTTGAGGTTTTCTTAGTACTGTTGATCTGTGGTTGGAATTGCAGATTCAGAAGGTGACCTATATGCTCTTTCTGATGACTTGGCAGCTTTTTGGCTTTCACTGTTTGTATGCGCCCTCTTCTTTTACCCCTAATACCTGACAGCTGAAGCTATGAGTCAGTTTCCCTTTATTAAGTTCCATTTCTGTGGTACAGATGGACAGGAGGAATTCTTTGACTTTAACGAGGGAGTCAGAGAAAACTGGGACAGCTGACTTTGTCCCCAAACTACCGCTGGTGATACTAATCTGGCAGGAGGCCTTTGGTTGGCTTTCTTTGCTCCTGACTTAGAGCTTACACTGACCTCTCATCTCATAGTCTGAGACTTGCAGTGTGGAAATTCCAGAGCTAGAATTTGAACTGGGAATGGCTGTCCTTGGGGGCAAGTTCACCACACTGGAGGGGCTGCTGAAAGACGTCCGGGAACTGGTGAGTCATCTGGTGTGTGCAGCTTCATATAGCAACGTAGCTGTGGGGAAAGGGACTGGAAGAACTCAAGACTTCCTAATTTTTGGTATTGATGATTGGAGATTCACCTTACAGCTTTTTAAGAGACTTAAATGTATTTATTTTGGATTTTTATTCACCTTACAGCTTTTTAAGAGACTTAAATGTGTTTATTTTGGATTTTGCAGTTTTTGGCCGGGGCTGGGTTTGAACCCGCCACTTCCAGCATATGGGGCTGGCACCCTACTCCTTTGAGCCACAGGTGCTGCCCCTTTATTTTGGATTTTGAATGGAAATTCCCAGGCCTAATTTTGGAACATTATTGTTATTTTATGGTCTTGTGTAAGTAATTTATTTCACTGTAAAGTGTGAGGTTGAAGGTCCTTCCAGCACCTAACACTCCCAAACACACATACATGTTAGCCCATATTTTTATCTTGATGAATTATTACACTTAATTGATTTATTGGATTTTCAGTTGTT
This sequence comes from Loris lydekkerianus, assembly GCA_963574355.1. Taxonomy (NCBI): domain Eukaryota; kingdom Metazoa; phylum Chordata; class Mammalia; order Primates; family Lorisidae; genus Loris; species Loris lydekkerianus. The sequence goes on from CAUYPK010003397.1 coordinate 28,269, forward strand.
GGACATTTTGTCTTTCTAAATTGTGCTTTTTCTTTGCATTCTTTCTCCACATTAGCATTAGAGATCATACTGAAAGAACAGTTTCCTAGATTTTGTTTCACCTTTCCCGTTTTGTCACCTTGACACATAGATCCCATAGACTCCTAGGAGTGGCTGCCTAGATCTGAAAGGCTGTGTGGGATAAATAGAAACCAAACTCCCCCGACTGGGCACCCGCTGCCACTCCCTTACTGGCTTAACAAACATAAAGTCAGTGTGTAAGCAATTTCGATGTCATTTATTGTAGGTGACCAAGAACCCTTTCACACTGGGTGACAGTTCCAATCCCGGCCAGACGGAGAAATTGCAGGAGTTTAGCCAGAAGTTGGAGCAGGTGAGGGGATCCTGGCTGGTCTGCATTTGTAGTCCTCTGGTGAAGAAGAGGCTCCATGCTCATTTCTTGCCATAATGTTGGTGATTCTTCTGGTTTCCCACATCCATATCATCATCTTTTTCAGTTTTCTCCCTAATTTTGTTGGAACATCTTCGTAGTTTCCTGAGAAAGAATACATGAGAAATAAGATATCTGGAATGTTCCATGTTGGAAAATTTCTTTGTTCTACTTCGATGCAAGAGTGATTATTGTCTGGGGATAGAATTCTAGCATAGAAATAAATTTTTCATCAGAATTTTGAGGACATTGCCCTACCGTCTTCTATTTTCCAGTTTGGCTTTCGCCTTCCCAATTTCTCTCTTTTGTATGTGACCAGTTCTTGTGATCTTTTTGTCTCCAGTGATGTGAAATTTCATGCTGTGCCTTGGTGTGGGTCAATTTTCAACCACTGTGCTAAGCGCTTAGTAGGTCTTTTCAATTTGGAAAATGCATGCATTTAGGAAGCTTTCTTTAATTATTCTATTGAAGATTGCATTTGTTCTGTTTACTCTTGAAAGCTCCTGGGTTTCAGATATTAGACTTATCTGGTCTTTTTTAATTTACTTATTTTTTATGTGTCCTATTTTTAGTTTCTTGTTATTTTGCTCTACTTTGGGAGATTCTTAACTTTATTTCCCACCCTTCAATTGAAGTTTTCATTTCCACTAACATTTTTATTTTCCAAAAGCTTTTCAAAAATAGCAATGTTTGGGGCTTTGCTTAGATGTCTAATAATCATTGATTGTTTATAAGTAGAAGACTAAAAACTTGAGTAAGGGATGAGTCTTGTTGATAGGGAGCTCATCCTAGGGGGATTTAGCTTAGCCATTTTGTTGAGGTACCTCCCCCCATGCTAGAATTGTTAGGTGTTTTTGTCCTGAGCTCATTAAGAGTCTCACCAGTGGCTGTTGCATTTCTTTCTTTCTTTTTTCTTTTTTTTTTTTTTTTGAAACAGTCTTACTGTGTTGCCCTAGGTAGAGTGCCGTGGTGTCACAGTTCACAGCAACCTCAAACTCTTGGTTTTAAGCAATTCTCTTGCCTCAGCCTCCCAAGTAGCTGGGACTATAGGGGCCTGCCACAATGCCTGGCTATTTTTTGTTGTAATTGTCATTGTTGTTTAGCTGGCTCGTGCCGGGTTCGAATCCGCCAGCCTCCATGCGTGTGGCTGGCAACCCTAACCACTGTGCTACTGGTGCCGAGCCGGCTGTTGCATTTCTTAGCTGAAAGATAAAGGTATGGCTGGCAGTGTTGTGAGGGCTGGGGCCGGGGGGTGTGTATCTGTCTCCATAAGCTTACATTCATTTAACCTCCTTGTGTTAGATGCCTTTTGCTCTACCCTCAACTGGGCCAGTGCCTCCTAGCCAACAGCTGGGTGTGATAACATCTCCAGAGAAACAAACAACTGTTGGCCACTTGGAGCAGGAGATGAGATTGGGGATGCTGAACGGCTTACATAGCTTTCAAACAGTCCTTATTTTAGATCTTTTCCATTTCACGTCTACAGGTGCATAATTTCACCAATTTTTAAAACCTTTGGAGACACTGTAGTGTAAATTCGGTTGGTTCTTGTCTGGCAGACCTCGCCCTTTCCCATCAGGAGCTGTGTAAAATTTACTTGTTGTATTCTCTCTTTCTCTCTCAGATCATCGAGGGTAACGTGAAGGCCCACTTTATTATGGATGATCCAGCGGGAAACAGTTACTTGCAGGTGTAGTAGATCTTCCATGGTGTTTCATGGAGATGTATGTTCTGATCTTCCTTGAATATGTATCATTTCCCCAGCAACTGAAAGACTTGATTCTAAATGGACTCCTCTTTATCAGGGTACTTCTGGCAGATGCTGGAAAATAAAGGAGAAAGAGGGGAAGTTGGGAGGGATTTTAGGTGTATATAAAGAAAGGGGAAAAAAGGATAGTCTTAGATTCCTTTCCTCCCTATAGTTTAGCTCTTACCCCCAAGCTCTGTTTTTAATTTGCAAATCTGATTGTAGAATGAGGAAAAATGGCAGGAAAACTGAGAGGCTTTAAGCTGACTGAGGAAAATAGTGTGGTGATTGATGTAACTTTAATATTATACAGTGCTTATGGGTCAATCAAAACTGTTCTAAGTTCCTTCCATGATTAAGACCATTATCACACTTCTCATAAGAAAGTACATCTACAACATTTTTTAGGCAGACTGTTCCCTGATTCTGCTTGGGGCTGGGCTCTCCCACTCCTGGCTCATATGGGTTCTTTTGCTACCTAGCAGTTTAGCATAGCCACAGGGAATTGGAGGCTCTTAGAGAATAAAAAACTCATTAAGTTCTTGGGAAAGTGGGACTTGGAAGCTGCCTGCAGGGAGAGGGAATGGCATAGTGGTAAAGGCACTGATCATTTGTCCTTGGCTTTGCAGAATGTGTATGCACCTGAAGATGATCCTGAGATGAAGGTGGAACATTATAAGCGCACCTTTAACCAAAATGAAGAGCTAGGACTCAATGACATGAAGACGGAGGGCTATGAGGCAGGCCTGGCTCCACAGCGGTAGCAGTGGGTGGGCCGTGGGCCGACCTCCAGTGCTGCTCATCCTGCAGGGTTATTTATTACTATTGGAATAAGGCTGGGAATATTCTCCCCACTAGCCCTTGCCCATGGTGAGGAGGACACCTGGTGTGAGTCAGAGACCTACACACACTTTCTAAACAGCTTGTGATGCAAGAGCAAGCCTATTGTGTTACTTGACCTTATTTTGGAGGTTTTGAATCACCCTGGGAAGAAACCGGAAATGAACCATGGGGCATGCCGTTATCACTTTTTTCCTGTCAATTTTTTACCCTCCCTCCACATAATGCTATGTACTCTAAGATTGGGATTCTGAAGTTGGAGAAGGTGGAGTAAAGTTAGAGCTGGAGTTTGGGAGTTGGTTTGGGGTATATAAAATACTGACTTTCAACAGGAGTCTCTTAAAGGGGGAGAGGCCAGCACGAGTGAAGAAGTTATTAAAGTGATGCCTTTCAAACAGCACTCGCCTCTATAGTCATAGAATCAGTCTTCTAAAGAAAATTTTCTCCAAAGTGGTCGCTCTAATTTGGGGATTGAAGCTGCCATTTCATTCTTTCCTTCAGCAGATGTTGCTTGTCTGCTTTATGCCAAGCACATCATAGAACAGTGAACAAATCTCTTCTTTCATGGAACTTAAAGTTTAGTGAGGAAAATTGGCAATAAACAGAAAAGTGAAACAGTATGTCATATGGTGACTGGTGTTACGTAATGTAAAGCATTTTCCCCCAGGGAAAGTTGCCAGGGAAAGTAGAACCAAGGAAGATCTCACCAAGTAGGTAATAATTGGCATTAAGGCAGAGCTGAGAAATTGGTAAGAGTGAGCCATGTGAGTGGCTGGGGGGAGAGATTTCTGGGCAGAGGAACACAAAAGGTCTGAAGTTGGTGACTGTTGGAGCCATTGTGGGTATTTGAGATCAGCTAGTCCCACTCTCAATTACAAGTGTGGGAACAGGTTCAAGTAGAGAGGGAAGGGGCTCTACAGTTGCATAGGAAGTTAGGGACCCGGAAGCTCTCTGCTCTTCAGTGCCTTGAACTGCCCAGCCAGTGCTCTGCACTGTGGTCTGCTGCCTTTGTGAACAAATGGCGCAGACTGCAGGATATTTGCTCATTAAAGATCTGTTAATTGTGATGTTATCACACACCTTATTTGTGTTGCAAATTAAACTCTAAAGAATTAGTAACAGATGACTCATAATCACATACCTACTTTATTAAACCATTCTCAAAAGTCACCAGTGATTTTCCACTTGGAAAATGTTCTCATTTTCTGCTTCTGTCACATTTGATAGTGGCCCATTTTTTCTCGACCCTTCCTTTGGCACTCTTAATACCATACCCCAGGTTTTCCCTTTGATCATTCCTTATTTGGAATCTCTGCCTCCTCTTCCTAAATGTATTTCCAAAAGTTTGGCTTTTAGACATCTCTCCTTTTCTTTGGCATCTTACTATCATGTGGGACTAATGCGCATACCTGTATCTCTAATTTCTGTAAGGAAGGGCAAGTAAGATATTTTGAGAATTTGGAGATTCTGACTGGCAAACAACTATAAAGTTACAACACTGAATAGACTTCTCATGTGCAAGTATTCTACCCTAAGAGATTATCTATAGGTATGTTTGTAACTGACTTGGGAACCTGAGTTTACCAGGCATCCTGATTTTCTATTTGGTCTCTTGAATGAGACAGGTTTGCCCTGTGAAGATGAACCCCAGTGTCAGGTTCATTTTCATACTGTGAAGGAAAAAATGGCACTCGGGTTTATTACTGAGTCTCCTGTACAAGAGTTTTTGTGAGGACTGAGTTAATTGTGAAGTGCTTTTATATATACTTTCTCATATAATCCTCACAAAAATTCCAAAGTCTGTTTTGGCTTTAAATAATTTGTGGGAAAATAAGTAGCTATAAGTAAGATTATCCCTATTTTACAAGTGAGGAGATAGTCTTGGAGAGATTGGTAACTTGCAGAAGGCAGCAGAGCTTCTAAGAGGCAGGCTTTAATCCTAGGGCAGTCTGACTGGAACCTGAGCTCTGAGTGTTTTGAGCTGAAATTGGTAATTACTGTATTTGTTTTATTAGATGCCACTGCAGAGAGAGGGCAGAGCTTAGGCCACAGGCACTGCATTTGGTCCTGCTTAACTGCCCTTTGAGGCCGGGTTGAGACGTGTCTTTTTAGTCTAAGGGACTGGGTAGGACGGGGAATAATGGAAATGGAAACAATGAAATGGGTCAGAGGTTGTGGGGCCAAGAGGGTTACACTAGCATTCACTAGAGCAGAAGTGGAGGCTTTCTGAATGCTTGCTGACACTGGTAACAAGGCAGGGCTGTGCATTAGTTTTGAGATATACCCTGTGGGACTAGAAGCTGAGGCAGGGTTGTATACGAGGTACCCGTGGGGCCCTCCAGCTGGTGAAGCCCTATTCTCTCTGTCCAGTGTCCCCTTCCCACAGGCCCTCAGAGACCCAGCCTGCTTTCCTTCTGGGCCTATGCTGTAACTGCTCACTGTCGTGGTTAAAATTTATGTTCCAAGCCTGTTTTGTTTGGCATGATAAAGAATTGTTTGAACATGTATTGCAAGTTATGCAGAGGATGCAAAAAAAATATACACATTTTCAGAAAGGAAAAAAACGCATTGAAATTTTAATACTTAACATATACTGGTAATAAAAGATGAATTCAAGTCATTTTGAAATTGCAGAACTCAAATGTAACTTGAGTATTACAAATTTAGTGTTTTTTCCTTTCTTAAAATGTGTATGCATTTTTTTTCACCCTTTATATGTATGAGGTCTGATAATTAAGTTTGCAAACTTGCCACCATGCCATTACATTGTCAGCACTACAGTAAGGTCTCATAACTTTGGTGTATCAGCTTGTGTGGATGTGTGGTGGTGTCTTGCTGAGTGGTGTTCATTACTGTTATTGTTTTTGTGTGCCATCACAAGAATGTTAGAGCTTGAATTGGAGCCATAAACAATTTTTTTGTTAAACTTGGCAAGAGTGGAAGTCAAATCAGGGACATGTTAGTCCGAGATTATGGGGATAAAAATAAAGCAGTGTACAAATAGATTAAACGTTTTTCTGAGGGGAGAGAGAGTATCACTGATGGAGAAAGGTCAGGGTAGCAATAACAAGCAGAACTGATGAAATACTGTAAAGGTTTGTCAAATCGTGCGTCAAAATTGTTGGCTATGAGAAGTATAGCAAGTAAATATTGATAGTGAAATAGGAAAATCTTGCCAATTACTCACGGCTCTTGCATCATGACAGTGCATCAGCTTACACAGCATTGTGAGTGAGGTTTTAGTCAGTAAACAACTGTATTCAAAGATTCTCCCTACTCACCTGATCTGCCCCAATGACCTTTTCCTTTACCCAAAGATAAGGGAAATACTGAAAGGACATTTTGATGACAGGTCTGATAGCCATTTCAGAAAAAGTTCCAAAATTGCTTTGAAGGGTGGACTAGGGGCTGGCTGGCATCAGTGCATAGCTTGCTAAGGGGAGCACTTCAAAGGTGATCATAGTGATACTTAGCAATAAGGTATATAACACTTTTTCTAGGACAAGTTCACCAACTTAACTGTCAGGTCATGTACAGTAGAACCCCTGTAAGTAGAACCCAAGGGACTGTAATAAACTGTTCGATATATGGAGGTGGTCGATATAAAGAACTTCATTGAGTACATGTGGTGCAGGTCCATTCTATGAAAATTGGGTCAACTTAAGGAGGTAGTCAACTATGGAGGTTCTACTATATAAAGTATAACCATGCTTGCTTGTGATAGGGCTGGGTGCGGTGGCTCACACCTATAATCCTAGCACTCTTGGAGGCTGAGGCAGCTCCATTGCTTGAGCTCATAACTTCGAGACCACCCTGAGGAAGAGTGAGACCCTATCTCTAAAACTAGATGGGTATTGTGGTGGGTGCCTGAAATCCCAACTGGGGAGGGACTGAGGCAAGAGAATCACTTGAGCCTGAGAGGTTGAAGTTGCTGTGAGCTAGACACCATGGCACTCTACTGAGGGTGATGAAGTTAGACTGTCTCAAAAAATCAATAAAAAATAAGTTTTAAAAATCTAACATGATGAAATGAACATGGGATCTGATATTTCAAAAAATTGGGTCACCTCTTACACCTCGCTTTGCTAGGTTTTGCTTCCAAGAGTCATGTTTTGGCTGTGTGAAGTAGAGCAACATTCTTAAGCTTCTGTAAAATATGATAAAGTATCTGATAATTTATGTATGTAAAATATGATAACAAAACTATCTGATAATTTTGAGGGTCAAATCAAATAATTTACTTAACTCCTCTCCACCCAAGAAGAAAAGTCCCCAAAACTTTAGCATTAGAATTCATTTACTTTATTTTTCCTCTAGATTCAGATTCTTTTCACTGGAAAGACTTTACATAGTTTCCTTTAGGATATAATGATGGCTCATCCTGTGACCTAGGAGTTTGAGGTTGTTGTGAGCTATGACATCACAGCACTCTACCCAGGGCGACACAGTGAGACTCTGTCTTTGGAAAAAAATAATAAAAGAAAAAGGTAACTAGGGACTAACAATATCAAACAAAACAGTTATATGTGGTTTTTTATATTGTTGTTTTTGCTAGTTTTTGTATTTTAAGTGGAGATGGTGTCTCACTCCTGCTCAGGCTGGTCTCAAACCCTTGAGCTCAGGCAGTTTACCCTCCTTGGCCTCCCAGAATGCTACAATTACAGGCAAGAGCCATCTGCAGGCCCCAGATACAGGTTTTGGAAACCACTTTTTTTTTTTTTTTTTTTTGCAGTTTTTGGCCAGGGTGGGCTTTGAACCTGCCACCTCCAGTATATGGGGCCGGCGCCCTACTCCTTTGAGCCACAGGCGCCTCCCTGAAACCACGTTTTTTATTGTAATCATGTGGGTTGGAGTTCCTGACATCTTCTTGAATGGTAGCTGAAGTCTCTTAGAGATCCCCTGGTAAAGATCCTATACTATAAAAATAACATACAGTACTGATTTATAGTAAAGTGCTAAACGCTGTGCTAAGCACTTTACACAGAATTATCTCAGTACTCTTAACCATTCTGAGTCAGGTGCTATTATTTTTGAGACAGTGTCAGACAGTGTCTGGGTCGAGTGCAGTGGCGTCACCATAGCTCACAGCAACGTCAAACTCTTGGGTTCAGTAGATCCTCCTACTCAGCTTCCCCAGTAGCTGGACTACAGGCGTGCACCCCAAGGTCGGGCTAGTTTTTCTGTTTTTAGTAGAGACGTGGTCTCTCTTGCACAAGCGAGTCTCAAAAGATCTTCCCGCCTGGGCCTCCAGATGAGCCACCAAACCGGTCTACAGGTGCCATTATTATCATACCCATTTTGTTAAATAACTTGCGAGGTCGTGCAGCCAGGAAGTTATGGAAATCAGGGAGTTAGGGATCTCAGGTATGCCGCAACTCTACGGCCTGCGTTCTCAACTACACTCAGACGCTTCCCAAGCTGCCGGGGCCGGGATCTTATTTGGGTTTGGTTACATCCTTCTGGCCAGAACGGCGCTTGTTGCAGTTTGTTGGATGAATGAATGAATAAGCGACCAGAACAAACATGGCTGTGTGGTCTCAGAGACAGGAAATGAAAGCCAGAGGAGTGCACGTTTCCCGTTTGTCCTCCCGCGCTTCCCGGAGGGTCTCACCCGCTAGGCTGGGTCCTTTGCAGTACACGCCCCACTTCCGCTTCTGACCCCGCCTCCGACAGCTGCTGTTCGCTTCGCGTTCCATAATTTTGTCCCCAGCGTCGAGCCGTCTCCCCCCCCCCCCCCCGGCCGCTGCCATGGCGGCAGCTCCGCCGCTCTCGAAGGCCGAGTATCTGAAGCGGTACCTGTCCGGCGCCGATGCCGGCGTTGACAGTCCTGAGTCCGGGCGCAAGCGGCGTAAAAAGCGGCCGAAGTCTGGGGGGACCAGCGGCAAGGGGTGAGTAGGGACAGGCGGGGGCGGGCCCCTTCCGACCCCGCCCTCCGCTGCCCTGCCTTTCCTCCTCTCCCCCTGCCTAAGCCCCGGGCCCCACTCTCACGGCCTCAAGCCCGGGCTTGCTGCTGCCGCAGCTGTCCCGCTTGCACCGGGCGCCTCCGAGCAGTGGCTCTAACTTTCATCCCTCTTTTCCCGCCTCGTAGCCTTCAGTCTCTCGTAGAGAATGATGGGGCTGATTCAAAGTCTGTGCAGGGGCCCAGCTCCTGCCTGTGGGGCGTTCCCCAATCCCAAAGACTCTGGTCCTGAATCAGAGACCTTTGTCACGTCCTGTGTTTTTTTTTTTTTTTTTTTTTTTTTTTTTTTTTTTGTAACGTGTCTCACTATGTCACCCTCGGTAGAGTGCCGTGGCGTCACAGCTCACAGCAACCTCATACTCTTGGGCTTAAGCGATTCTCTTGCCTCAGCCTCCCCAGGTAGCTGGGACTACAGGCGCCCGCCACAACGCCCGGCTATTTTTAGAGATGAGGTATCGCTCCATCTCACGCTGGTCTCGAACTTGTGAGCTCAGGCAATCCACCCACCTCAGCCTCCCAAGTGCTGGGATTACAGGCGTGAGCCACCGCGCCCGGTCCAGATTCTTAATAATAGTACTACTAACAAGAACAACTAACATTGCAGTTCTTGCAGGCACCATTATAAAAACTTTAAACATATGTGACAACACTGCCAAGAAGTAGATATTCATATTACCTTCACTTTTCAAATGAGAAAACTTTGTGTCCAAATGTAGTGGGTTGAACAGTGCCCTCTTTTTTTTTTTTTTTTTTAAAGAGAGTGGCATTTTATTTTATTTATTTTTGTAGTTTTTGACTAGGGCTAGGTTTGAACCTACCACCTCTGTTATATGGGGCTGGTGCCCTACTCCTTGAGCCTCACAGGTGCCGCCCCGTGTGCCCTCTTTTTTTTGTCCCCCCACCCAGAACCTCAGAATGTGACATTTGGAAATTGGGTCTTTGAAGATGTAATCAATTAAGATGAGGTCTTACTTGATAAGGTGTTTGTCAAATCAAATGTGATTGATGTGCTTTTAAGAAGAGGGAAATTTGGGCACAGAGACAGTAGTAATAGAGGAGCTGGAGGGTGAGTTTGGATTGAATTTGTGCTTCCAAAAGCCAAGTACATTTGGGGCTACTAGAATCTGGAAGAGTTAAGGAAAAGATTCTTCCCTAGAGATTTTCCAGGGAAATCCATGACCTTGCAGACACCTTGATATTAGACCTCTAGTTTCCAGCACTGGTAGAGAATTTATATTGTTTTTTAGATAGGATCTTACTCTGTACCCCAGGCTGGAGTGTAGGGGTGCCATCATAGCTCACTGTAGCCTCCAACACCTAGGCTTGTGGCTCCTGCTTCAGCCTCTTGAGACGCTAGGACTACAGGTGCATGCCACCATGCCCAGCTAATTTTTAAACTTTTTTGTAGTTTTGAAGAGATAAGGTCTTGCCATGTTGTCCAGGCTGGTTTGGAACTCCTGGCCTTACATGATCCTTCCTCCTTGGCCTCCTAAATTTCTGGGATTACAGGCATGAATCACTGTGCCCAGCTGTTTTAAGTTGCCATGTTTGTGTTACTTAGTTGTAGCAGCTGTAGGGCAATAAGATACCCAGTGAAGTCACAGAGTTCCAAAGAGCTGGTCTATTTTCTTTCCTGGTTTGGTTCTAGCCTTCTAATTGCCTTCTGTCTTTCTCCCTGACTTGGGTGTGTCCTTTGGAGGCTTGCAGTGTGGTGACAATAGCTTGAAATTAGGAGCAGCATTGATCAGAGTGTGAATCCTATCCATACTCCTTTATAGGGTGTGTGCCCGTAGCAAGATATTTCATCTCTATGAGCTTCAGTTTTCTTATCTATAAAATGAGAGGAATACTGAATAAAGCTGTTAAATAGTAGTTGTGATTAGAGAAGTTGTATTAAGTGTCGCTGGATATTTGAATAACTGTTCATTTTGTGGCAGTCATTATTATTATTTAGGCTCAACTATAGTTCATCCATGTAACAAGCATTTATTTATTTTTTTTGAGGTAGAGTCTCATTTTGTCATCCTTGGTAGAGAGCCATGGCATCCTAGCTCACAGCAACCTCAAACATTTGGGCTCGAGAGATCCTCTTGCCTCAGCCTCCCCAATAGCTGGGATTATAGGCGCCTGCCACAATGCCTGGCTATTATTTTAGAGACAGGGTCTTGCTCTTACTCAGGCTGGTCTTGAACTCCTGAGCTCAAGCAATCCACCTGCCTTGGCCTCCCAGAGTACTAGGATTATAGGCATGAATCAACACGCCCGGCTTTTTTTTTTTTTTTTTTTTTTTTTTTTGAGGCATAGTCTCACCCTGATACTCCAATCTAGAGTCCTGTGGCATCAGCCTAGCTCACAGCAACCTCAAACTCTTGGGTTTGAGTGATTCTCCTACTTCAGCCTCCTGAATAGCAGGGACTACAGGGACCTGCCTTAACCTGTGGCTAATTTTTATCTTTTTAGTAGAGATGGGGTCTCTCTCTTGCTCTAGTTGGTCTTGAACTTTTGAGTTCAAGCAATCCTTCTACCTCACCCTCCCAGAGTGCTAGGATTACAGGTGAGAGCCACTGTGCTTGGCAGTATGCCAGTTAATGCAGGGTATTGAGGATGCCTCTGTGAACATAAAAAGTTATAGTCTCTGTTCTTGTGGTACAGGCTTTAAACAACTAATTACACAGCTAATTGACTTACTCCTTTATGATAAAAGCAATGAAATTATTCCAGCAGTGTATAACAGGGGTTCTTAGACTTGGGTGGCTGGTGAGGGGATGGAGGGAAACAGTCAAGAAAGATTTGCCTAAGGAAGTTACATTTATGGTAGGACCTAAAAAATGAGAAGAGTAGATCAGGCCGAGGGAAGAGACTGTATGGACTGATGTGGTAAGGAATTTGGCTCATTTCCAGGTACCAGAGGGTGAGCTGTGAGATAGTCAACTGGGGGTGAAGCTGTACAAGATAAACTTGGCTGTGTAGGCAAAAGACTACACTATGCAGGATCTTTTGGAATTTTGAGCTTTATTTTGTGCCGAAAAAACTCGGCTTATACTCGAGTATATACAGTAATACGTAAGTGTTCTTAGAATGATATCCCAGAATGACTGTTTCTTTTTGATCTTTTTGCTGTTCTCATTTAGAATGAGGATTGTAGATGATGACGTGAGCTGGACAGCTATTTCTACCACTAAACCAGAAAAGGAGGAAGAGGAAGATGATGGAGATTTGCCTGTGGTATGTACCTTTGGGACTGTCAGGATTTTGAAATGAAGCAAGCTTCCCAGACTTGTCTTCTCAGTGTAGGGTGCATTTGTAGGTGTGGGGGGGAGAGTTGAGGGCAGAGGAGAAGTGACAGTTTCCAAAGAGCTGTTCATAATTGTGTTCTTTGATGATGCCTATACACTGACTTCCCTGTTTATGGAGGGCCTAGAAGTGGGAACTGATCACAGGGAGATAGGCAGGCAGAGATCATACCGTACAGCATCAGTGATAGAGCCATGATTAGAATTAGAAATAGCCTTTGGAACCGACCTTTATTTATTTATTTTTTAAGTGTAAAACAAAGTTTATTGAGGATGACAAAGATAAGTTTACAGAACAAGAGCAAGATACAGGTTTACAGATTTAGGTGTGTTTGCCATAGATAGCAAACAGAAATCTACCTTTAAAACAAGGTTTAGGTGTTAAAACAGATTTAGGTGTGTTTGCCATAGATAGCAAACAGAAATCTACCTTTAAAACAATGTTCAGGTTCTCTGATAAGGAACTTTTAATTTGCTCCTTTATTCATTGATTCAACTAAGCTTTCAAATTGTGTACTCTTGCCTGCGTACTGGAGATGTGATTAATAGAACATAGTGAACGTATTTTAGGGGTTATATCTTAGAATGAAAGATTTGAATTTCAAATAACTTAACAATGTAATAAATATTGGAGATATATTTCACATATATATCAAGTACCATTAGAGCACAGGGAAGATATTAGCACACTTTGTATTCTGTTGGGAGATGTTGTGAAAGATGTAAATGTGTGAGTTGAGTTTTGAAGGATGAGTACGAGCCAATCAGATAAAAGCATAGGCTGATACGTATGTATAACCTCCTATTGGTGTACATGTGAAAGCATTGCTGAGAATTGCCAAGAAACAAGGTGAAAAGGAGAGCTGTTGATAGGCTAAAGTGAAAGGTTATAAAGATGGATTTTAGGTTTGTGTATTTAATATTAATTCTAAGTAAAATTCTAAAATAAATTTATTTAAAGGGTGGTTTGCTAGTAATTATATGAGAAATAATAGTGATCTTGGGAGCCAATTTAGTTTGTTAGAACAAATCATTTGAACTTAATAAGAATTTTAAAACATCTTATAAAATAAATGTATATTATAGAATATTTATTATTATTATTATTATTTTTTTTTGGAGACAGATTCTCTGTCATGCTGGGTAGAGTGCTATGGTATCACAGCTCACCTCAAAATCCTGGGCTTAAGTGATCCTCTTGCCTCAGCCTCTCAAGTAGCTGGGACTTTAGACACCTGGCTAATTTTCTCTTACTTAGGCTGGTCTTGAACTCCTGAGCTCAAGCAATCCACGGGATTACAGGCATGAGCCACTGCACTTGGCAAGAAACTTGAAAGTTTTTAAAAAGATACAATAACTGCTGATAATGTGACCATTCAGAGATAAAACTGCCAACATTTGAATACGTCTTCAGTTTTTTTCTCTTTATAGATGATACATAATTTTATTTTATTTTTTTCAACATCATTGAAATCATACTGTACATGTGGTTTTGTAGCCTGCTTTTTTACTTAATAATATTTTATGAATGCTTTAGCAAGACCTTAAAATAGTTTTTGAAGGCTTGGTACCTGTGGCTCAAGTGGCTAAGGCGCCAGCCACCTAAACCTGAGCTGGGGGGTCCGAATCCAAGCCGGACCTGCCAAACAACAATGACTAAAAAGCAACTAAAAAATAGCCGGGCGTTGTGGCGGGCGCCTGTAGTCCCAGCTACTTGGGAGGCGGAGGCAGGAGAATTGCTTGAGCCCAGGAGTTGGAGGTTGCTGTGAGCTGTGATGCCACAGCACTCTATCCAGGGTGACAGCTTGAGGCTCTGTCTCAAAAAAAAAAAAAAAAAAATAGTTTTTGAAGATATGATTTTTAATGATTACATATTTTTTCAATATATACATTTATTCCACCTGTCCAGTTATTGATTGGACACATAGGTTATTTCCAGTTTTAAGATATCATAAATAATCGTGCATAAATCATGCTAGGAATCTGTTTCTTTCTTTGTTCCTCTAAATTGAATAGTTCAGAGGTACGGTCCATTTAAGTTACATTCCCATACTGCTTTCTAAAAGGTGCTGCCAGTTTACACGTCCAGTAGAGACAATGCAAGTGCTACTTTGCCCACTTGATTAGTATTAGAATATCATTAACAAAACAAAACCAATAGCAAACTTCTGCCAGTTTTGCAGGTGAGCACTTTTCTTTGGACACTATTGAAATGAATAATTTTTTTGTATGCTTATTGGGCATTTCTGTTTTGTGAATTTTCTGTTTCTTCTTTGTTCAGTTTTTAGAAAATTTGAATTTTGATTTTTTTCCCATTGATTTACTTGGTATTGTTATAGATATATTTTATCATTTGCCTTTTCATTTCATTTATAATAGTTTTTGACATGTAAAAGTTTTAGGTTTTGGAATTTTCCTTTGTAATACTGTCTTTTGTTTTTATGATGTCCAAAACCTAAAGAAAGGAGGCTTTAGCCTCACTGTTCTGTGCACTGGTTAAAACAGATCTCAATTCTTATATTAATTTTTTTTGTTACTGCAGGGTTACCACCACCACCAATAATAATCGCAAAATAATTATAATGACTATGATAGTAGTGACAGCACAAAAATAACTAATAGACATAATTGTGTATTTACCATGTATCAAGCACTGCTAAGTTTACATGAATTAACTCATTCAATCCTCATAGCAATCCTTTGAATCCCACTTTTACAAATGAAGAAATTGAGGCTTAGGGCGGCGCCTGTAGCTCTATGGATAGGGCGCTGGCCCCCATATATCGAGGGTGGCTGGTTCAAACCCAGCCCTGCCAAACTGCAACAAAAAAATAGTCGGGCGTTGGGGTGGGAGCCTGTAGTCCCAGCTACTCGGGAGGCTGAGGCAAGAGAATCGCTTAAGCCCAGGAGTTGGAGGTGTGTGACGCCATGGCACCCTACCAAAGGTGATGGAGTGAGACTCTGTCTCTACAAAAAAAAAAAAAAAGAAAAAGAAATTGAGGTTTAGGGTAATTTGCCAAAAGTTACACAAATGCTAAGTGGCAGAATTAGGAGTTTAGATCTCAATTCATTGTGCCTGGAAGGCTGGGCTTTTAATGCCCAGGGAGAAATCTCAAACTAGCTTATATGTAATATGAGGAATGGTGGTAGCATCTTGAGAGAAGAGGAAGATTATGACCTGGATTTAAAATCCATTTGCTAGCTTGAGGCATTGAGAAAATTAACTTATTTGAGCCATGCTTTGCCGTTCAGTAGTCTGGAGTCTTTCTTTATAGGATTATTGTGAGGATTGAGTTAGATAGTATGAATAAAGCATAAAACACAGTGCCTTGCATATAGCTGCTATTCTGTAACTAGAATTTATTATGCTAGCCATTTTTTAAAGTCTGTGGTGTGGAAATTGCATCAGAGATCAGAACTATGTTGGGGTCCCACCCCGAGAGCAGTGTCCACTGAGACCTGTGGAAACTGGTGGTGATCAACTGAAGAGATACAAAGTTAGGAGCGTCGGTAAAGAAAGACAAGAGACATAGAGTAGAATTAAAAGTGGGAGCTCAGGGGTCCATTGCCTGTCGTGGGATTCTGGCAATGGCGCAGAGTGTTTGCTCCACTCTGATTTTATTGAAGTCTATTTGCCTGGAGGGTAAGATGAGGGAGGGAAAGAAGATGTCAGCAGTTTCTGTTGTTATTATAGTTAACCTTAAAGGTGGCCTTCAGTAATCTGAAATCTGAGCCTTGTATGGGGAGAGCTTCCTGCTCAAGGTCACACATACAGATTTCTAGGGAGGTGTTAAGTCCACTAGTTCTCTGTGGAGTAAAGCGCCATCAGCTTTAATCTCCTCTGAGGGATCAGTGGGAGGGAGGCATTTTCCTCCCATCACCACCACGGAGATTTTCCTCTGCGATAAGGGATATAAGCTCTTCTGCCCATATCTCAGTGCTTGAGCTACTCACTTGGTCTCTGCCCCAGGCAAATGCAAATCTCCACAGTGAGTATCTGCTTTTGCCTGTTTAATGGGCTGGAAATGCCCCAGAAGATGTTTCTTTTCTTAGGACTTGTCTTAGCCTCTTCTGTAACCATTACTCTCCTCAGAATGCTTATGGACCCCGCAGGGTGTTTATAAGCTGTATCCCCAACAGACTAGAATTTCAGAAAAGGAAAGAAACTTGCTAGCAATGGCTAGCTTAAACGTAAACTAGCTGACTTTTCTTTGTTCCAACTTGCTCAGCTTACTTTTTTGTTTTTCCTTTTTTTCTGGGGGTGTTTTCCTTTGCCAAGAATGGGGTCTTAGGTCCCTATTCTCCCAGCAAACTAGGATCAAAGCAAAGAAGTTATAAGAAGGTAGATACACATTCAATAAAACCTTTCTAACACTTTTCAAAAATGCAAGTGACTGCTTTGTAAGGTAATAGATTCCCTGTCAAGGAGGGATTGAGTGAGTGTTCATTTATCCAGGATACCTCAGGGAAGATTCCTGTTTGTTTGGGAATTTGGAGAATGTGGAATGGTGATAGCCTCTTGTGGTTTTATCCCTTAACGATTCTAACGATTCTGTCTATATCTCAGTGGCTTCCTTTGGTTGGATGCAGGAAAACCTATCGTTATGACTACCTATAAGAAAAAAGTTTTCATAACAGCCCAGAGTCCTTTATTAATGATTGGTGTGATAGGAGGCAGTCTGTGTTTTCATTCTGAATGTGAAAGTAAAAATGTAAAAGGAATTTAGCTTTTAGCTTACATGTGGCAGTTGTGTACCTGGAAGTTTAATAAAAGATTTATAATGAAAGAAGTTGACCTTTAGAGGGAAAGTCAGAAAAGCTCTACGATTAAACCAATGCAGTGGCAATCAGAAGTCTATAGAGTGAACATAACTGAGGACCACTCCATATTTCTTCATGAGTGTTTTGGATCTAGGTGCACCATTATCTTAGGAATAGAAATGGTCAGACTTCAGGTTCTTGAGTTAACAGGGCTCTTTGGCTGGATCCTGTGGATTTCTTCAACATAGGAAATCCTTATTCTCAGGTGGCTGAGTTTGTGGATGAGCGGCCAGAAGAAGTAAAGCAGATGGAGGCCTTTCGTTCCAGTGCCAAATGGAAGCTTCTGGGAGGTGAGTTCCAACAATGGATGAATCTAAATTTCCTGGCAGTAGGGAAGGCCTTTTTTCATTTTATGTACTTTTTTTTTTTTTTAGAGGAATGCATAGTTTGTTTTAGTGTGGCATTAATCCTGAAAAATATAGTGGGTGAAAGATTCAGGACTTCTTCAGAGGTATTAAGGAACTTATTTAGAGACTGCGTATCTGTTTCTCTTATGTTTTGGTATTCGAGTTAGTGAGGTTCGTGACTCCTTTGGAGGCTTTTCAGAACCTATTCTGACACAGAATAGGGGAGCACTTGGTGTATAGGCGCCATTTTGGAAGGAATGTTCAAGAAACAGAAGAACAGACGTTGGAGGCTTTAGCTACCTCTTATCCTCCAG
Source organism: Loris lydekkerianus (assembly GCA_963574355.1). Classification (NCBI taxonomy): domain Eukaryota; kingdom Metazoa; phylum Chordata; class Mammalia; order Primates; family Lorisidae; genus Loris; species Loris lydekkerianus. The sequence continues at coordinate 46,020 of CAUYPK010003397.1, forward strand.
AATAAAGTGGCTACTATATAGGCCAAATACCAATGTTTTTTGTCCTTTTTATTTGTATTAGTAAATTTCTCTGTTGTGCCCTTAATTAACTGGTATTTTACAGTACATTATCCTACACTTGCCCACTATAGACTCTTCCTAGGCTAATAATTTTATTTTTGAGTTTTTTCTTTTGTTTTCCTTTTTTTTTTTTTTTTTTTTTTTTTGAGACAGAGTCTCACTCTGTTGCCCTCAGTAGAGTGCTATGGCATCATAGCTCACAGCAACCTCAAACTCTTGGAGTCAGGAGATTCTCTTGCCTCAGCCTCCTGAGTATCTGGGACTATAGGGACCTGCCACACTTCTAGCTATTTTTTTTAGAGATAGGGTCTTGCTCTTGTTCAGGCTGGTCTCAAACCCATGAGCTCAGGCAGTCTACCCGCCTCAGCCTCCCAGAGTGCTAGGATTACAGGTGTGAGCCCAGTGCCCTATTTCTGAGTTTTTAAAAAACTGTTTAATCCTTGAAGATTAGATAAAAGGTATTTGTCACAACTGTTTGAGTAGAGACTAGTCTTACTTGCCATGATTATCTCCCTTGCCTAGGGAAGGAGATACCTTTAGTAAATACTTGTGAATTGCTGGTAGGCATTTGATTCTCGTAGCCTACTGAGGCTGAGCAGTTATTCCTGCTTTTCTGAGAACTTGGTAGGTAGGGACATAGACCAGTAAGTCACAGTCTGGTTCCAGAGTCATTCAGGCTCTGCATTTTCAGTAGAAGGATGCTGGTCTTTCAACCCTGTATTTATTTTTTCATAAATTAAGTATCTTCTTTTTTATTCTTTTTTAGAGACAGGGTCTCCTTCTATTGCCTAGGCTAGAGTGTAGTGGTATGATTATAGCCCACTGTACCCTTGAACTCCTGGGTTCAAGCAATCCTTCTGCTTCAGTTTCCAGAGTAGTTGGGATTATGGATGTGTACCACCCTGCCTGGCTAATTTTAAAAATTTTTTGTAGAGGTGGACCTTGTTAATGTTACTTAGGCTGGTCTCAAATTCCTGGCCTCAGTGGGACTGTAAACTAATACAACTTTTTTGTAAGGAAGTATGGAGAATCCTTAAAGAACTCAAATTAGACCCCTCATTTGATCCTGCAATCCCATTACTAGGCATCTATCCAGGAGAAAAAAAAAATAATTTTATCAAAAGGACATTTGCACTAGACTGTTTATTGTAGCTCAGTTTACAATAGCCAAAATGTGGAAATAACCTAAATGCTCACCAACCCAGGAATGGATTAACAAGCTATGGTATATGTATACCATGGAATACTATTCAGCCATTAAAAAAGATAGAGACTTTACCTCTTTTGTATTAACCTGGTTGGAGGTGGAATATATACTTCTTAGTAAAATATCCCAAGAATGGAGAAGCAAGAATCCAGTGTACTCAATTCTAATATGAAGCCAGTAAATGATCTAATGCATACTCACATAAGAGAAAAACTCAAATTAGTCCAAAGTGGAGGGTAGGGGAACAGAGGAGCAGGGAGAGGGGATTGGTATGCTCCCACTAAATGGACCCGTGTTAGGGGTATGACACACCTGTTGGGGATGGGACACAGTTATAAAGGGGACTTTACCTAACAAATGCAAACATTGTCACCTAATTCTTTGTACCCTCAGTTAACCTGAAACAATTAAAAAAAAAAATTCCTGGCTTCAGGTGGTCTTCCCACCTTGGCCTCTGCTGGAGTCACAGATAGGAGTCACTGTGCTCAACTGAAACTTGCTACTTGATAGCTGGGTAGCTCTAGTTTACCCTGATGCTTGTTACTTTTTCACACATGGAAGATGAAAGAATTAGCTCCTAACTAGAATTTGTCTCTGTTATAATAGTTTGTGCCATTACGTTAATTGTTCCGCAATTCTGGTTAGAAAAAAAATTTACAACAATAGTGACAATTAGCTATAGATTAGTGATCACCATTGCCTCAGTTAATTTTCAGAACATTATGATTTAGGTTTATGAATGAAAACTTTATTTTCAGGATTATTTTTTCTTATCCATGATTTTCTACCTGCAGGTATATTTCCCTTTTCCATAATTTTTTTTTCCAAAAAGAATACTGTGATCTGAGCAGTGTCTTTTCTCTTTTTCTCTCACACACACACACACACACACACACACACACACACACACACTTCTTTTTCTTCTGCTTCATTCTTATTGGCCCATCCCAATATGTTACGGGAAATATTTTCACTAGTCTCCAACCCTTACTTCCTTTTTAGAAATGGCATGGAAGTTATCAACCTCATGGATTAGATTTGCTGTCAGGTTCCTCACAGACATCAGTACTTTGCTCTGTGCCTGGATCCCAATCAGAAAGGCTGTCATGATACCCTAGTTCCATCTCCTCCTAATGTCTCCCAAGGTAAAGGAACTGACTTAGTTTAATTCATCCGTTTAACAAGAATGCATTGGGTCCTACCGAGATTCTATTTGTGGTGAGGCTTTGGAGCTCACTGATGAGACATAGAGGGAGAAGGAACTGGGTTTCAGAAATGTCTCATTTCATTTTGTTATGCCTCTGAAAATTGAAAGTCTCAAACTACTTATTTTTTTCCTTGACTATGTATTTTTATTTTAAAGATTTACATACCGTCTATACTTGAGTATAAGCCGAGTTTTTTGGGCACAAAATTTGTGCCGAGTTCGGGTTTTTTGGCACAAATTTTGTGCAGGAAAAACTTGGCTTATACTCAAGTATATACAGTATTTTAACCTCAAGACTTTTTTTTGTTGTTGTTGCAGTTTTTGGTTGGGGCTGGGCTTGAACCCACCACCCTTGGCGTATGGTGCCGGCACCCTACTCCTTGAGCCACACGCACCACCCCTACATATTTTAAATATTGCACGTGGACTCTGGAGTCAAATAGATCTGGATTTGATGTTTACTCTTCCACTACTTATTTATTATTGATATGACTTTGGCAAATTACTTGATCTTTGTGTCAACTTCCTCATCTATATAATGGAGTTAACAATATTTGTCTCTAGACGTCTGAGAATTAAATGAGGTAATCTATATGAAGCTTTTGCACCTAGTGATCAGTTAATGCTTGAGCCTTCTTTTTTTGTGATCTTTTTTTTCCTCCTCTAACAAGGAGGACAATAACATTGATTAAATAGTTAACATTTCATTTTGGTATGCCCAGGTTTTGTCAATTTGCCTTTTGAAAAAAAAGTAAGTACTAGACTAAATTATCTAGGCTAAATATCAGTGGGAACTACTGTCTGGGATCTTTGCAGAAATGAGATTTTAGAAATAACATTGGACTGGGATTTAGGGCGCTAGCGTAGCTCTGACCTTAGGTAAGAAATCACTCAGCTCATCAGAGCCTCTCTTTTCATGCTGCAAAATAAGGGTATCTGCTTTGCTTACCTTGTAGGGTACGATATGAAAAATTTATTTAAAATGCTTTGCAGACTTGGGCAGCGCCTGTGGCTCAGTGAGTGGGGTGCTGGCCCCATATATCGAGGGTGGCGGGCTCGAGCCCGGCCCCAGCCAAACTGCAACAACAATAACAACAACAACAAACATATATATATATATATATATATGGCCAGGCGTTGTGGTGGGCGCCTGTAGTCCCAGCTACTTGGGAGGCTGAGGCAAGAGAATCACCCAAGTCCAGGAGTTGGAGGTTGCTGTAAGCAACGACACTCTACCGAGGGCAATAAAGTGAGATTCTGTCTCTACCAAAAAAAAAAAAAAAAAATGCTTTGCAGACTTATTAGTTGATAGGCAAATAAGAGGGGTTATTCTTTCTTTTTATTTGTTTTAAGAGGTGGGTTCTTGCTCTTGCCCAGGCTGGTCTTGAACAACTGAGCTCAAGAAATCCACCTGCCTCAGCCTCTAGGGTGCTAGGTACGTGCCACCACCCTGGGTCTACGAAGTATTATTCTTAAGATAGTCATCATTGCTTGTTTGCTGCTCATAAGCAAGAGAGTTTTGCAGATCTTTAGGCCTTTCTGAGTAGTTCTCAGATGTGTGCTACTGAAGCATCTTTTGAAACTTTGAGTGTGGGGGGTAGACAGCACATTTGTGGAAATCTGACTTTTTGTGCTATTTGTGTTTAGGCCACAGTGAAGATCTGACCTCACGTCATTTTCGTCACGATACCCCAGATCCATCTCCCAAGAGGGCCCGTCACGATACCCCGGATCCATCTTCTCCCAGGAGGGCCCATCACGATACTCCGGATCCATCTCCTCCCAGGAGGGCCCGTCACGATACCCCGGATCCATCTCCTCCCAGGAGGGCCCATCACGATACCCTGGATCCATCTCCCCCCAGGAGGGCCCGTCACGATACCCCGGATCCATCTCCTCCCAGGAGGGCCCGTCATGATACCCTGGATCCATCTCCTCCCAGGAGGGCCCGTCACGATACCCCGGATCCGTCTCCCCCCAGGAGGGCCCGTCATGATACCTTGGATCTTTCTCCTTATAGGCGAGTCCGTCGTGATACCCCTGATCCATCTTCTCCCAGAAGGACCCGTCATGATACCCCAGATCCATCCCCTCCCAGGAGGGCCCGTCACAATACCCTGGATCTCTCTCCTCGTAGGCGAGTCCATCATGATACCCCTGATGCATCTCCTCCCAGAAGGACCCGTCATGATACCCCAGATCCATCTCCTCCCAGGAGGGTCCGTCATGATTCTCTGGATTATTCTCCCCCCAGGAAGTCTCATCGTAATTCTACAGGGGTATCTCCTAGGAGAGTCCATCGTGACTCATCAGATCCATCTCCTCATAGGAGAGCCCATCACAATTCCTCAGATGTCTGTTCCCCTAGAAGGGCCCGTAATAGCTCCCCTGACACATCTCAGCCTAGGAGGACTCTTGACTCCTTGGACACACGACAACTCAGGAGGGCCCATCATGACTTCCCTGCTATGGCTCCTGATGTCACTCGTTCACTGCCCAGAGCTAAAAGCAGTAAAGCCCCAGAAAGAACCTCTAGGAAGACTTCTCCATATCAGAAGGGGCCACTGCCAAAGTACAGCAAACATGAATATGACTCAGACCTCTCTCCTCCACGAAAAAAGCAAGCAAAATCCCATTTTGGAGATAAGAAGCAGCTTGATTCTAAAGGTGAGCATATGACTGTCCCTGAGAGCTTTCTTATGGACCTTTACTTGCTGAGAATGGAGTTGCTTTGGAAAAGTTTTGAAAAATGAGAGCCTGGACTCAGGAAGAGTTAAAAAATTACAATGGCAGGGAGGTACGTTTTTATATATCCTTTTATTTACTCTCCCCACCTCATAAAAGTACAACATGTTTGTTGCAGAAACTTTAGAATGTACAGAAATATATAAAGAATCAGAAAAAAGTGACACAAATTCTGTCATTCAGAGGCAGTCGTTGTTGTATTGCAGCCAGTGTCCTTTTAGTCTTTTTGGTAGGAATTTTTGATGTAGTTGTCTATGTAGAACATACATATTGTATGTGTAATGTTGCCTGCTTTACTTAATACAATCTACTTAACACAATCTTTCTCAGAGTATAAAAAACAACTCTGTGTTAATATAATTTTTAATTGTGTTCCATTACCTAAATTTTTTTTTTTTTTTTTGAGATACAGTCTCACTTTGTCATCCTCGGTAGAGTGCTGTGGCATCACAGCTCATAGCAACCTCCAAGTCTTGGGTTTAAGCGATTCTCTTGCTTTTGCCTCCCAAGTAGCTGGGACTACAGGTGCCGCCACAATACCTGGCTATTTTTTGTTGCAGTTTGGCTGGGGCCAGGTTTGAACCCACCACTGTCAGTATATGGGGCCATTGCCTTACCCACTGAGCCACAGGCACTGCCCTCCATACCTAAATTTAACCGTTTCCCTAATGTTGCATGTTTTTGGTTATTTCTAAATTTTTGCTTTTATAGTTCTGAGATGAACATCCTGGTACATAAACTACTGTCCACATTTTGGATTATTTCCTTGTCTACTTCTAGATAGATTTCCTGTAAATTTAGTTGCTTCTAGATAGGTTTCCTAGACTAAGAAGTTGATTTCCTGAGTCAGAAGGTGTGGATTTTTTTTTTGAGACAGAGTCTCACTCTGTTGCCCTGGATAGAATACCATGGCATCATCAGAGCTTATAGCAACCTCAAACTTTTGGGCTGACTAGATCCTCCTGTCTTAGCCTCCTCAATAGCTGGGACTACAGGCATCTGTTGCAATGCCCAACTATTTTTCTTTTTTTTTTAATTTTTAGTAGTGAGCTGGTCTCACTCTTGCTCAGGCTGGTCTTGAACTCCTCAGCTCAAGGAATCCACCCAACTTGGCCTCCCAAGAGTGCTAGGGTTACAGGTGTGGGCTACGCGCCTGGTCTGTTGTGGTTGTTTTTAAGACTGTTGATACATATTGCAGATTGTTCTTTGAGAGGTGGTTTGTGATGCTCATACAGAATCTAAAAGTTAGGACAGTGTGGTGAGATTTTTTTACACCATCTTTTATTCCTACGTACTGTTTTAATTTTTAAATTAAAGTACTTTGTTATCCTTTAGTTTGAGGACATCAGAATATATTCTAGCTATTTCTGAGTTTTGCCACACCACAAGTTGCATTGCCCATTGTGGGGATGGGGTAACTAGATAGATGAGTGTTTTGAGATCTTACATACTGGTCACGGTCACGAGTCCCTTGCAAATAGAAGCTCATATTCTGCCTTTTGGTCTTAAAAGTTGTCCTTGACTTTGTCCTTCTCCCATATCATTCATGCTTGTGTTTGGGTTAATGATAGTTTTTCATACAAAGATTGAAAAAATATATACTACCTTGGTAAGGTCTTTTATTAGATTCTTCTAAGAGGATTAGAGAATTTATTTTTTAATTTCTAGGCTCGTCTCCTAGTCATAGGAAATTTCATATAAGTTCTTCACCTAGGAGATATCAGAGTCACACACTGAATTTTTCCTATGCAGGTAACTGCCAGAGAACCTCAGATTCAGATCTTTCTCCTCCACGGCATAAACAAAGTCTAGGGCACCAGAATTCTGATTCAGATCTGTCACCTCCGCGGAATAGACCTAGGCACCGAGGCTCTGATTCTGACCTTTCTCCACCAAGGAGGAGACAGCGGACCAAATCTTCTGATTCTGATCTGTCTCCACCTCGAAGGAGTCAGCCTGCTGGAAAGAAGGTAAGAATTTTGAGGAGCCATATTCTTCCTTTATAGTGACTCTTCTAGTCCCAGAGAATTAAGCAAGAGGAGAAAGACATAGCTCTAGGAAATGTAGTAAATTTTAGTTAAAAGGGCCTTTGGAACTCTTTCCCTTTCTTTGAAGGCAGAGCTGGCTATACCCAGATGGACCTACAAATACCAGATTTTCCAAGTAGCTTCTGCCTTTATAACCTATAATTCTATAAATCTCATTTTTTAAGAGATCCAGAAAAACTCCCTATTTTTATATAAATAAACTAAGCAGTATAGTTTGTGGAGTGGAGTTAGTTTGCGGAGTGGAGTTAGGGATACAGAATTTGTGTTAAACTGATCACATATTCATACTTCTGCCACTTAACTATTTGTGAGATTTGGGCAAAATTCTTAATATCTGTAAATCTCAGCTTCTTTATAAAATGCGAGTAATAGTAGTACCTACTTCATAAAGTTATTTTGAGAATTAAACGAGCTAGTGTAAGTAAAGCTCTTACCACAATGCCTGGGATAAAGTAAGCATTTTGAGCTAGTGACTTACATTTATAAGTTGGACTACAGGTGTCTGTGTCCAGAGCTTAAAGATAGATACTTAAAATATAAAACTACTTTTAGAAATTGTATTTTCTGGGAAATTGTATTTTTCTATATTTCATTTATTTTGTCTTGTTTTAAATCTATGATAAAGCTTGATAAGTTTGCAAAAAAAAAAGTTCCCAAGTACCCTGAGTAGTTATATTATAATAAAGATCACTAGTAGTAGGAAAGGAATCTATTGGTAAATTGGTGAAGGAACAGAATGATGGAACCTATGGTATGCATTTGACTCTCCAAGGTAGACTTCTCAGGTATGTCTTCCCTATAGAAGACCCTACTGGTTCTGGCAGGTAGACCCTAGCCTGTTCTAACCCAGGAAATGAGGTTCTTCCCTGTGGAGAAAAAAATGAGATCTCAGTTTCAACTGGACCCCTTGCCATTTTTGTGTATTTATTTAGTCCATGGATAATTTAATACTAATTACATTTAGTTGTTTAAGGATATCAGGATATACTGCGTACTCCATTCGTGAGTTGATCTTGGTACAAAGTGGATATTAGTAAAAAGCTTTCATTTGGTTCTGTATTCTGTTGTTATCCTGAAATACATCCATAATTTAAGTGTCTCAGATTTACTTGAGTTTGTACTTTAAATGGAATATTAAACGTCTCTACTGGAGAGCTTGACACTGGCTTTGTTTCAGATGACTTGAGAGTGCGTCTTCTTCGTGTGTGCAGTTTGTTTACTGAACAGTCAGAAATAAAAATGCTTATCCCTCCTTTTAACATACGTTTGGTTTGTGTTTCTCCTTACTCTTAAACTTGATGGCACTATTATGTTTTCCATGAAATTAGATTTTATTTCTTTTATAGTTTGTGAATCCTGTGGTAAATAATGAGAATATCAAGCGAGAGTTTTGGTTTGGTTATTGCTTGTCATCAGACAAAAAAGCAACAGACTATAAATTCATGGAGCCTACTGCTGCATCATCTCATTAATGTTGGACACTCCATTTTCATTGCATAGGCTGCACATATGTATTCTGGGGCTAAGACTGGGTTGGTGTTAACTGACATCCAGCAAGAGCAGCAGGAGCTCAAGAAACGGGACCAAGAAACTGTGGCATTTGAAGGTAAAAATATGAAAACTCAGAGACCAATCTAGGCTCACGTACCTTTTATTTCTTTTTTAATGTAGCGTATTGTACCTCATATTTTAAACTTTTGATTGCTGTCAGATTTCAGATCTGGTTTTATACATTATTTTAACTTCTTAGTGGGTCCAGGTCATTCTTTTCTTCTTGAAAAGTGTCGTCTGTCAGGCTCAGCACTAATATGCACCTCGATGTTAGTAGGAATTACTTGTGATCTGGCTGCAGAAGTTCTTATTCAGCCAGCATTCTAAGAGATTTCATTTTATCTGTTAGGATATTGTTTCTTTATTTCAATACCTGGTATTTATCTTAACAAGTATACTTTCCTTTTGAAGCTGAATCCCAGTATGCCGAAACTGTATTTCGAGATAAGTCTGGTCGTAAGAGGAACTTGAAACTGGAACGTTTAGAGCAAAGGAGAAAAGCAGAGAAGGACTCAGAGAGAGATGAACTGTATGCCCAGTGGGGAAAAGGGTAAGTGAACTGCTGAAAGGGAACACAAATTGGCAGTGACTGAAGCAAGTCATTTCTTTATTCTTCTGACCAGTGAGTTTGTTGTTCTGCCTTCATCTGTTACCAGGAAGGGGACATTTTGTGTGCTGAATCTCATTCCTGGTGTGCTGATCTATCCCGCTCTTCCAGTGGGTAGTCTGGGAGTTTTACCCTGCTCAATATTTGGCCAAGGCTACTAGAAAGAGGAGGTTCTCCAAATTTTACAGGGTAATCCATCTCAGTGTAGGTGTATAAATGTCAAACAGGATAGCAAACACTCTTGGTTCTTTTTTGTCCAGGCTTGCCCAGAGCCGGCAACAGCAACAAAATGTAGAGGATGCCATGAAGGAGATGCAAAAGCCTCTGGCCCGCTACATTGATGACGAAGATCTGGACCGGATGCTAAGAGAACAAGAAAGAGAGGGAGACCCCATGGCCGAGTTCATCAAGAAGAATAAGGCCAAGGAGAACAAGAATAGGAAAGGTGTGACTTTTGGGAATCATGAGAGCTAGAAGTGACTTGTGTGAAGAGATGGTCATTAGGGTGCTGATTATAGCTATGTGCTTTCCCATACAATTTTAAATTCATTATGTCTGTGAGTTTAGATTCAACTCAATTGATTTTTCTGTATAGAATTTTTTTCCCCACCACTATCGGCTCTGAATTAAATTATATAGATAACTGAGTTCATTTTTCTCTCTCTCATTAGTGAGACCTCGCTACAGTGGTCCAGCACCTCCTCCCAACAGATTTAATATCTGGCCTGGATATCGCTGGGATGGAGTGGACAGGTAAGCCTGAGTATTCCCTATATTTTGTTTTCCATTAGACTCTGTCTCTAACCATTCTAAAATCATTCTACACTCTTCTTTACTCTCTGCTCTAATCACAAGATGAAAAATATTCACTAAGCTTGCTTCTGTTTTTGAGGTCAAAATCATTTTTTGAGGTGAAAATTCTATTTTCAATGCTTGGAACATGCCTCCTTCTGTTTCCTTTTCAAAATAATCCTTAAATCCTTAAAGCTTGAGACAAATAATTCAAGTGGTTCAGATGGGACATCCTTAGCTTCAGACACTGGTTACTTTCAATGTTATTTTCTTAGGTGTGAAAGGGATGAGTGATGAGTTGTGGTCTGAAGCCTCCTATGTGTTGTGTCTTTTAGTCACTTGTAATGTCTCACAGACCCCTGCCACCTATTACCATCTATCTACCTACCAGCATCTGTACCCACATACCGCATATACTCGAGTATAAGCCGAGTTTTTGTGCCGAGTTTGGGTTTTTCGGCACAAATTTTGTGCCGGAAAAAACTCGGCTTGTACTTGAGTACATAGGTACTCTAAATTCTTTTTTTTTTTGAGACAGAGTCTCACTTTGTCACCCTCAGTAGGCTTCACAGCTCACAGCAACCTCCAATTCCTGGGCTTAGGCAATTCTCTTGCCTCAGCCTCCCGGGTAGCTGGGACTACAGGCGCCCGCCACAACTCCCGGCTATTTTTGGTAGCACTTTGGCTGGGTCTGGGTTTGAACCTGCCACCCTCGGTATATGGGGCCAGCGCCCTACCCACTGAGCCACAGGTGCCACCCTGAATTCTTGTATGTTATGGTGGATGAACTATATTTGCTCCTATCCAAAATCAGTCCCTCTGCTTACATTTTAGACCCTCTTGCCTACTAAAGGACGTTGTTCTGATATCTAGCACCTGGTTTTTAAACTTTTTAATCTCAGGATCTCTTTATACTCTTAAATTTTTTTTGTTTTTTTTTTTTTTTTTGAGACAGAGTCTCACTCTGTCACCTTGGGTAGAGTGCCATGGCATCATAGCTCATAGCCACCTCCAACTCCTGGGCTTAAGTGATTCTCTTGCCTCAGCCTCCCAAGTAGCTGGGACTACAGGCGCCTGCCATAACGCCTGGCTATTTTTTGGTTGTGGTTGTCATTGTTTTGGCAGGCCCTGGGCTGGATTTGAACCTGCCAGCTCTGGTGTATGTGGCTGGTGCCTTAGCCGCTGAGCCAATATACTCTTAAAAATTATTGAGAATCCCCAAAAGCTTTTCTTTATGTGGATCGTATCTCTTGATATTTGCTATTAGAAACCAAAACTGAGATGTTTAAAAAGTATGTATTAAATCATTCTAAGAAAAAGTCATTAAATATTAATAATGTATGTTTTTATGAAAAATAACTATTTTCTCCAAATGAAAAAATAGAGGGATGGCGTTGATACACATTTTTACAAATCTCTTAATGTCTGGCTTGATAGTAGACAGCGTGAATTTGTTGGTTGTGATGTGTTGTTTAGCTGAAGAACAGGAAGACAATTCAGCCTCAAACATAGGTAATTAGAAAAGGAAAGCATATTATATTTTTTGATATTACACAAAAATTCAGCAAGTGCTAGTTTCTTAAAGGTTAGTTATATAGTATCTGAAAGCAGATCAAAGAATTTTTTATACTTTTCATACTGTTAAGGGTTATTAAAACCTATTGATCTTTTTGTACTTTGAGTGGCTCTTTTACCTATGCATGGTTGTAGAACACCATGCCTTGGTCATTTGTAAAATATTGATTTGCTGAGAGTTTCAGATACCTCTAAATGTTGGTGTATTTTCTTTCACTAGACAGTATTAAAAAATCAATTTTGAGGCGGCACCTGTGGCTCAAAGGAGTACGGCGCTGGCCCCATATGCTGGAGGTGGTGGGTTCAAACCCAGGCCCAGCCAAAAAAAAAAAAAAATCAATTTTGTTAACACTGCCTCTGCTCTTATCATGGAAGTCTGTAAATAATGGAAAGCTAAACAATTCATGGTGACACATACAGATTTTTTTTTTTCTGTTACCCAGGGTAGAATACAGTGGCTCAAACTTCTGGGCTCCAATGATCCTCCTGCCTTAGTCTCCCATGTAGCTTGGACTGCAGGTGCCTATAAGCACCTGCTATGACTTCTGGCTGATTTTTCTGTTTTTAGTAGAGATGGGGTGTTGCTCTTGCTCAGGCTGGTCTAGAACTCTTCACCTCAAGGGATCCTCCTCCCTCAGTATACCAGAGTGCTAAGATTATAGGCATGAGCTACCACTCCCAGCTAACACATACAGTTTTTAAAAATTCTAATTTATGGCTCAGTGCCTGTAGCTCAGTGGCTATGGTGCCAGCCATGTATACCGGAGCTGGTGAGTTCATATCCAGCCTGGGCCTGCTAGATAACAATGACAACTACAACAACAAAAAAAATGGCCTGGTGTTGTAGCAGGTACCTATAGTCCCAGCCGCTCGAGAGGCTGAGGCAAGAGAACTGCTTAAGCCCAAGAGTTGGAGGTTGCTGTGAGCTGTGATGTCATGGCACTGTACCCAGGGCTAATGAGACACTATCTCAAAAGAAAAACAAATAATAAAAGAAAGAAAAATTCTACTTTGCACTTAATAGCTCGCATATTATCATCGGCAAGACATATTGTCAGTTGTTTTCCATAAAGTAAAGGTCACCCTGTACAATAGGTTTTATATAGATTCCATCGGATTTTGTACCTGGGGGATCATTCTATCCTAGAGTATAGTTTTACTTCATCCTTTTCAGTCCTGATGCCTGTTGTTTCTTTTTCATGCCTATTGCATTAGTTAGCACTTTTAGTGCAGATGTTGAGTACGGGTAATAAGAGCAGGCGTCTTTGCCTGGTTCCTAATCTTAGAAGGAAAACATTTAGTCTTTTAAGTACGTTGTAAGCTATTTTTTTGTAGATACCTTTTATGAGGTTGAGAAGGTTCCCTTTTATTCCTCGTTTGCTGAGGATTGTTTTCAGGAATATATGTTGGATTTTGTTCAAAAGGTTTTCTAATTCTCTGGTTTCTTCTTTGATCTATGGATTATTTAGGAGTACATTGTTTAATTCTAACTATCTGCCCTTTTCTAGGTATCTTACTACTATTGACTTCTAGTTCAGTTTTACTGTGGTCAGAAAGTATACTCTGTAATATTTTGATCTTTTGAAATTTATTAAGATGTGTTTTATTGGCCTTTGTGAATGTTTCATTTGCTCTAGAAGAGAATGTATATTCTCTGGTTATTTGGGGTACTGTTTTGTAAATGTCAATTGGGTCAAGGTGGTTAATAACATTTACATCACCTTTATCCTGGGAGGGTTTTTTTGTTTGTTTTTTCTATCAATTATAATCAATTGTGGATTTTTTGTTTTTAGTGGTTTATTGTGTTTTTCAACTCTAAAATTTCCATTTGATAGCTTATAAATTCTCTGCTGAGATTTCCCATCTACTCATTTATTAAGAGACATTTCTTTCTTGAGAATAGCTATAGTATATAATTGGTATTTTGAAGTCCTATCTATTTGCATCATTTGATTCACCAGAGGTTTGGTTTCTGTTGACAGCTTTTATTTATAAATATGTATCATATTTTTCTGTTTGTTTACATTATGATCATTTTTTATTACTAGACATTGTGAGTGAAACATTGTGGAGACTTTAGATTCTATTCTACTGTGTTTTTCTTTTCTTTTTGTGTGTGTGTGTGTGTGCGCGCGCGCGTGTGTAGAGACCGAGTCTCACTTTGTTGCTCTCGGTAGAGAACTGTGGCGTCACAGCTCACAGCAACCTCCAGGGCTTAGGTGATTCTCTTGCCTCAGCCTCCCGGGTAGCTGGGTCTATAGGCACCCACCATAACGCCTGGCAATTTTTTTTGTTGCAGTTTGGCTGGGGCCAGGCTCAAACCTGCCACCCTTGGTATATGGGGCCGGCACCCTGCTCACTGAGCCACAGACCCCGCCTATTACTGCATTTTTCTTAAATGTTTTGGTTTTTATTCTAGCATACAGTTAACTTGGCTGTATTTAAACTCCAAACTGTCTCCTTTGCAGTGGATGTCAGGTAAAATCTCTGCTCAGATCCTTCTTTTTCTAGCAGCTGCTTTTTCATTGAGCCTGATGTGCTTTTCTCTGTACATGCATAGTTTAATAGTTAGCCAAGGATTTGGGCAAAGTTCGTTATGTAGATAACAGGTTCATCCTTGTTAGAGGTCAGAGCTATTTAGTGGGCCTGGTTTGGTTTACCCAGCAGGACCAGCAAATTGGGCTGAGTCAAAGGGAGAGTGAGAAACTGGGGGGTGAAAAATGAGGCAGTGGGGACTCCCATACAGCAGAATAAACACAAGGTTTATTTAAATACTTGATGTTAGCCAAAAAGCCCAGAAGAGATCAAGGTTTATTTAAAGAGAAGAAAAAAGTGTAATTTTTATTCAAAGGAAAGTAGAGATAAGCATAGACTTTTCCAAGACGGTGGGAGAGTGTTCCCCTCGTGAGAGGGTACACCGCACAAAGGCAATACACAGGTATAAGTATTTTCATCCTAATTCCTCCTACCTTTATCTGTAAGAATTTCCATTGGTTCCCCTGAGGCCTTCAGAGGTGCTGTTGTCCTGGTTTCATTGTTGTAGATTACCTCAGTTGTCACATGATTCCAGTTCTTTACTCTGTGTCAGTAGTTATTAGCCATTATTTTACTAGTGATGGTATGGCAGTGCCTGTAAGTCATGTGATGTTTGTGGCAACCATGGTGTGCATTATTCTGAGACAGGGGATTCTTGTCTCTGTTTTATTGGGGGGGGGGGGGGAATCATTCACGGGCTAGAGGTCAGGTGTCATAGGCTAGAAGTTACATTTTGCAGGAACAGCACATACTCGGTTAATTAGGTTGCACTTATCCAAAATTCCTTTCAAACATTCTTATCCAGAAGGCCATAATTCTCTCCCACCTCCCTTTAGCCCCTTTAACGTCCTTCCATCTCTGATCAATCCCTATTGCAGTTCCCTCCCTTCCAGGATTTCTCCCCTCATTTTCTAGCTGCTCCGTCCACTTTGCAGTGGTACCTTCAGCCAGTTAGCCTGTGGCTTTTTGCTTTCCTGAGCTGTCCAGATGGGGAAATTGCCTTTTGGTAAAAAGACTCAAATCTCTTTTCACATAGAGACTCCCATCCAGTTTATGCTGCTGCTTGTCACTCTTCCTTGACTTCAAATACAGCAGAAGCTCCATAATTGTCCCCCACTTTACAGTGGCAACCTCCTTACATTGACCACCTCCTTACAGTGACTACCTCCTTACAATGACCACTTCCTGAAGCTGACCACCTCCTTAAGATGACCACCTCCTTATGGTGACTACCTCCTGAAGCTGACGTAATCTTCATAGACCAGACATGTACCACATATACTCAGTAGGAGTTCCTTGTGTTGACCACCTCTGTATGTGGCCAGTTCGTTATAGTCCCTTGGGTGGTCAACTTGCAGAGCTTCTACTGTACTTTCAAATACTTGTATTTTTTAATCTTGAGAATAGGTTAGTCTGTTCCAGTTACTCTGCCATGACTGGAACCCATCTCCATGGGCCTGTGGCATTGTCTTCTACCCCTTAGGGTGTCATCAAAATCTGAAGCTCCGTTCCTCATCTTGGCTAATGTTTCTTTTCTTTTTTTTTTTTAATTAATTAATTAATTTATTTTTGGGAGACAGAGCCTCAAGCTGTTGCCCTGGGTAGTAGTGCCGTGGCATCACAGCTCACAGCAACTTCCAACTCCTGGGCTCAAGCAATTCTCCTGCCTCCGCCTTCCAAGTAGCAGGGACTACAGGTGCCTGCCACAATGCCCAGCTGTTTTTTGGTTGCAGCCGTCATTATTGTTTGGCGGGCCAGGCTGGATTCGAACCTGCCAGCTCAGGTGTATGTGGCTGGTGCCTTA
This sequence comes from Loris lydekkerianus, assembly GCA_963574355.1. Lineage (NCBI taxonomy): Eukaryota > Metazoa > Chordata > Mammalia > Primates > Lorisidae > Loris > Loris lydekkerianus. The sequence goes on from CAUYPK010003397.1 coordinate 62,151, forward strand.
GCTGCTTGAGCCACAAGCTCCGAGCCTTGGCTAATGTTTTTAAGGAATCTGAAGCTCCGTCCCTCACATGTTTTTAAGGTGGCTGTTGTTTCAGGCTAGGTTATGTCTTTGATTTGTGACTCAGTGTATCTAGTCTCTTTGGTAGTAGAATTTTTCGGAATACTAATTTGCCACATACCCAGCAGTAGATATCTATATGCCCACAATCTCACAACTTTGCTACATGGAAGTTTTATTTTTTTGGACCCAAAACTTAGAACTTTCCTTTACCGAGTTTTTTGCTGGTGTTTAATTCTTCATTTTTCCCAGTTGCTTTTTTCCACTTGTTTTTCTTGTTTTATCCTAGATTTCTGCTTTTATTTTCCTTTGTCATCCTTGCCTTCTTTCTGTTATTTATTCTTCCATCACCTTTTCTAGTTTTGTCTTTTTTCAGTTCATGGCAAGGGAATATTTCTAGAACATTTATAGTATGTTACAATCTCAAAAGCCTGTAAGATCAATTAACCTAACTGCCATTATTTAAAAGAGAGGCTGAGGCCCAATAATCAAACAGTTTGCCTAGAGTCATACCTGATAAGCTGTAATTAGAACCCTGGGTTTCTGTTTCTCTGGTCCAAAGCTCTTTCCACTGTGAATTCTTTTGCAGTTTGTTGTTTGATTCTGCTTAGGACTTGGTTTGTTATTCATATGTCATTTGTCTGTATTATTATATTAGTGTTTATTCTCTTAAGTACTTATTTCCCAGAGGCAAAAAAACACTGGTTTCCTTAGTGCTCTGGAATACCATCTATGTCTCTAAGGTTGGCAGTGATGCCATTTATAATGAGCTTCCCTTCTTATTAAAGCCCTCTATCACCTCACGTACTCCTTAGGGAAGGCCTTAGCATACTTGTAACTGAAATAGGTACTTGTCTCCACCAAACCAAGAAGGAGGAAAGAGAAGTTTATTAATTTGCTGGCAAAAGGGGAGGATTGCAGACTCTAAGATGAGAAATTCTTATCATTCTTCCTTTAAGCAGAAAAACAGAGCTTCTAAAGGGGGTTTTCAGCTACAGGCCATTGCTGTTTAAACTATGGGTGGTAGTCCTGGTCAGCCTTATCTCTGGTGAAGATGACCTCATGCTCTCAGCCCTTTGCTCAATTCTGTTTAGCCATCTCCTTTGGTTTAAAACAAAGAACACTCCTCTGCTTCTCTGATTACTGGCCTTGGGCAAGGAATGCAGGTTTCAGTTCCTCAAAAAATGTGAGGGGTTTTAAAGAGATAACTTGTAAAACATTTTGTCCTTTTCGAGCCCTTATTTCTGTTACATACATGTTATAGCTTTAAATGGTTATGTATTGCATACCAGAGATTCCTCAATTAGCACGAGACAGTCCCTTGAGCCTTGCTTTCTATTGGGAAGAGAACATAGACAAGTAATTTCCATGCTACTTGGTGTTACTATAGGGGATTTTCAAGGGCCTTGGGAGCACAAAGGAAGAGTAAATTTAGCCTTAGGAGGATGTGGTGAGGAGTGCTTCCTAAAGGGAGGGATGTCAGTAACCAGCCAAGGTAAAAAGGATAGGAAGGGTGTTAAAGGAAGAGGGGCCTGTCTGTGCAGTCATAAGGATGTGGTGTTATTGGGGGGGGGAGGGGGGGTGCGTGTGGGAAGGGATAAGCAATTTGTTATTGTTGGATAGCACAGAGTGTGAAATGGAGTTGTGTGAGGTACACTGCAGAGGTAGGCATGGGTCTGGTCACAACACCTTGGAAGACTTTCTAAGGAGCTTAGTCTTCACCCTAGAGCAGCGGTTCTCAGCCTGTGGGTCAGGACCCACAGGAGCTGTATTAAAGGGCTGGGGCATTAGGAAAGTTGAGAACCACTGCCCTAGAGGCAAAGGAGAGCCACTGAAGGATTAAAAGCATCTCTGCACTTTGTTATCTGAGAGAGTGCTGTGGTGTCATAGCTCATAGCAACCTCAAACTCCTGGGCTCAAGAAATCCTTTTGCTTCAGCTTCCCAAGTAGCTGGTACTACCGGTGCCAGCCACAGTGCCCAGCCATCACTGTATTTTAGATAGACAAATCATTCTGGCAGTGACATAAAGGATTTAAAAGGTACTGGTTTGAAAGTAGAGAGAGTATGGACAACAGTGTTGTAGTAGCTCAGGGTAGAGGTGATGAAGTCTGAACTGTGACTTTGGGACAGTGGAGAAGGAGGACACTCAGAGAAGAGGAAGTGGGGAAATGGTTAGGGATGAGGTGGGAGGACCTTTGACTGATTTGGGGAAAGGGATTCACTGGATTTGGGAACAAGGAATCACATTGATGACCTGAAAGGGAACTAGTCAGCATATCAGATAAAAGCCAGGTTCTTTCTGTGTTAAGGAGTGAATGAAAAATGAGGAGACAGGGACAGTGAATACAGACTTTTAAGAACTTTAGGTAAGACTGAGAATGCATGGTAGCTGGCAGGGCTTCAGTCGACCACTTCAGTGAAACTCACCCCTATGTTGGTTTCCTCCACGTCCTGCTGGTGCTGCTTTTGCCATTTCTTCTTGGCCACGTTAGCAGCTCTTCCTGTCTGAGTTCCTTAGAGCTCCATCCATCCGTAATCCTTAGCTGTTCACACTCCCTGTGCTCTCTCTGGCTGAATCTTACCCAGTCGTATTTTCTACCACCAACTAAATGTACATGATTTGCACCTCTGTATTTCCAAGTTGGTTTGATGTATTGAGCTGTGTGTTGAATTTCTTTGTTGATGTGCACTTGAGGGACCACGAATGCAGCGTATTTAAACTGAGCTGATAAGCTCCCCCTCCTCTAAGGCTGCTCCTCCTCATGTGCTCTCATGTGCAGCCTCAGTCATCTAGTCGCTCAAGTTGTCGACATTAACCTGCGAGGCAAACTTAGTTCTCCTAATCAATCACGGAGTCCCACAAATTTTTCCTCTTGTGTCTTCTCTGTCCTGTCCCTGTTTGTCATCGTCAGCTGTTGCCTGGACCATTGCAGTGACTTTCCTGTCTTAAATTTCTTCCTGAGTGATCTTTCTGAAATGGAGTTTATGTTCCTGCTTCAAACCCATCCTTTCTGGATGAAATCTAAACTTTTTACCATGGTCCACGAAGCTCATTGTGGTTTGGCTTCTATCTGCCTTTCTACCTTTGACTCCTGGTTACTCCCTGTGTCGTACTTGAGGCTCTAGCCTTACCAGTTTGCTTTTGGTTCCCCACACATGCCGGGATACTTCTCATTTCTGTGCCTGCTCTCGTTGCTCACACTGTGCTCTGTTTTGAAATAACCTTTGGACCCTCTAGCCCTCTCCAGCCCTACCCCTCTGGTTTCTTGTCTATCCCTCACATCACCCTTCTGCCATGCCTCCCCCAAGCTGAGTAAGATCTCCATTTATGCACAGTTCTACCACAGTTTATGCACTTACTTTATTTCTTTAAATGTCTGTCTCCCTTGTCTGCTGTGTTCTCATTTTTATACAGTGCCTACCTCTGTATAAAATGAATATAATAAAGAGTTCTTTATATATCTTGGTTACAAGTTCCTGATAGATAAATGATTTGCAAATATTTTCTCTCATTTTGTGGGTTATTAACTGTTTTAAGCTTCTAAAACATTTAGGGTAGGTAATTTGCACTTAGGGTAGTTGTTATATAGCAACAGATAATATGTCTTCAGTAAATGTTTAATGAATGGATAAAGTCTAAGATAGGGATGTCAGCTGAGAGTGAGTTGGACCTTTAGAAACTATAGTAAAGAGTGAAATAGTTAATGAATGGGAGAAGGGTTTGCATAAGGACTAAGAAAAGCATAAATTGTGTATTTTATCCCTTTGATTCTACTGCATATGCTTTAACTATTTTTGTGTAATTGCCTCACTTTCCTCATGACTCATTATATTGTAAACGGTGAATGGTTTCTTTTGAAATGTTCATTTCAAGGTTCTGTATCTCTTTTAATTGCAGATCCAATGGATTTGAACAGAAGCGCTTTGCCAGACTTGCCAGCAAGAAGGCAGTGGAGGAACTTGCCTACAAATGGAGTGTTGAAGACATGTAACTTTTCCGAGGCTGTGTGGATGGCTGTGGGTTATGTTAGTGGGCACAGGACAGTAAGACATCTGTGCTGCTAATCAGGGCCCACACAAACCAGCAACTTCTTGAACGGTAGCTTTGATCACAGAAGAATACTTGAGACCTGATTTTTGGACTGAGGTACCTGAACTTTTCAGGTGTGACAATACTGGCTGTTGCTGGCTTTTAGAGGAAGCATTGATTTCTCAGTGTCCCAGGGTTTCTTATTGATGAGGCTTTCTCCTTTTTCTTTTTTTAAATAAACATACATTTATTTTTTTAAAATTACATTCTTAACTAGATACTCTGTTTTGGGGAAGAAAATAAGCGAATATTGAATCTCTGGGGGTCTTGGAGGTGATCGTTGTATTTTTCATTGATTTAGAATACGGTGTGAGTAAAAACTTCCTTAGTGATAGAGCCTTTCTCTGTTAAAACAAGAATTGACAACAACTTAGACTCAGGAGTAGAAATATGGGTATTTGGAGACAAGGTATATGATAAAGGTAGTGTTACAAATTAATGAGGAAGATGGATAATGGTGCTCAGAAAATTGGCTTATATATGGACAGAAATAAAGTTGGGTCTTTGTACCATATAAAACAAAACAAACCCCAAAGCAATTAAAGACCTAGATGAAAGGTAATATGATAAAACTAGTAGAAACAAATAAGTGGCTTTGTGACCTTGGAGTGAAGACAGATTGCTTAAATAAGATCCAAAATACAATCCATAAGATCTAGCAGTTTTGACTACTTCATAATTAAAGATTTCTATTCAGCAAAGCACCCCATAGTCAAAACTAAGGGTGGGTGTAAATAAGAGGGAAATAATTGCAAGTCTAAAACTGACAGGGGATTACATACATAAGGGTCTGTAGGTAGAAGGAGGTCCTACAAATCAGGAAGAAAAAAATAATACCAAATAAAAATATGTGAATGTAAATAGGTAAAATCAAAAGGGAAAATTGAAATGGCTACAAAATGTATTGCCTCACTAGTAAGTAGAGAAATTAAAATTAAAATATCGAGTTTCTACTTTATATCTTTTAGTTTGGCAAAAATAGGCAAGAACTTGAACTCTCATGGGAAATCAAAAGTCATGGAAAATTTCAGTTGGTGCATCCATTTTGGAGAAGAAGTGGGTGAAACGTTTTGAAGTTAAGTAATATCTAAGATGTAATATTGCATGGTTTTTTGGAGTGTGGCTCTGGAGCTGTCCTGCCTGAATTGGAATCTCAGCTATGGTAGGTGTGTGACCTTTGGTAAGCCACTTCTCTGTGCCTTATTTCTTCATTTGTAAAATGGAAATAATAGTACCTACCTCATAGGTTTTTTATTATTATTTTTTAAATTTAAGATAGAGATTTCCTCTGTTGCCCTGGCTAGAGTGCAGTGGTGTCATTGTAGCTTACTCGAACCTCAAACTCCAGCGCTTGAGCTATCCTCCTGCCTCAGCCACCACACCCAGCTAAGTTTTTTTTCTAGTTTTTGTAGAGATGGAGTCTTGTTCTTGCTCTTGCTCAGGCTGGTCTCAAACTCCTGAGTTCAAGTGATCCTCCCACCTGGCCTCCCAGAATGCTAGGATTACAGGTGTGAGCCATTACACTCAGCCACCTCAAAGGTTTATCGTAAGCTTAGAATAACACCTGGCACACAGTGTCATAAAATTACTAGCTTCGATTTTTATCATCATCATCATCAGTGTGGTAGCTTCCAAGGTGGCCCCCAATGATCTCTGCTGTCTGGTATTTAAGCCCTTGTTGTAGTCCCCCCAATGAATAGGGTTGACCTGTGCAACCAATAGGATGTACTGGGTGCATGTGACTGCTGCAGCTGTGTCATAAAGACATTGAAGCCTGGTACTATCTTGGATCGTTGCTCTGGAGCAAGCCAACCTCGGTGTCATGAGAACATCAAGGCAGCCCTCTGGAGCGGCTCAGGTGGAGAGGCACTGAGGTCTGTCACCAACAGCCAGCATCAAGTTGCCAGCCATGTGAGTGAGCCACTTTGGAGTAGATCCTTCAGCTCTCTTTAAGCCGTCAGGTGCTTGTAGCCCTGACAGACGACAACTGACCACAGCCTCATCAGGGATCCTGAGCCAGAACACTCAGCTCCAAGTCCTTGATCCAAAGAAGCTGTGAGATAATAGAAGTTTGTATGTTTTTAAAAATAGTTTTATTGAGAGCTTTATTTATTACACAGTTCACCCATTTAAACTATGATTCAGTGGTTTTTGTATATCATAAGAGTTGTGTGACCATTAACATTCATTTTAAGACATTTCCATTACCTTGTGGATACAAGAAATTTTGTGCCCATCAGCAGTGGCCTGGACTTTCTCTCAGCTCCCACCTCCTTAGGCAACCACCAGTCACTTTCTGTCTCTAGATTTGCCTATTCTGGACTTTCATCTATTGATAATATGTGAATGGGACAGTCATAAAACGTGTAGTCTTACGTGGTTGACTTCTTTTGCTTTGGATAATGTTTTTATTGTTTAAACATATTCTAACATGTATTAGTACTTAATTCTTTTAAATGGCTAATCAATTAAATAATCCCTTGTGTGGATATACTGAATTTTATTTATCCATGCATCATCTGATGGATATTAGAGTTTCCACTTTTTGGCTATTATGAACATGCCACTGTGAACAATTCATGTATAAGGTTTTGTGTGGATATGTGTTTTCTTTTTTTTTGGATATGTGCATACTTAGGAGCGGAATTGCTGGGTTATGTGTAACTCCATGTTTTACTTTTGAGGAACTACCAAACTTCTTTCGAGGAAATATAATTTCTCCACATCCTGCCAACATTTGTTATTATTTATCTTTTGATTACAGCCATCCTAGTAGGTGTGAGGTCGTATATCTTATAATGATTTTGATTTGCATTTTCCCCATGGCTAATGGTGTCGAGCATCTTTACATATATTTTAGAGAAATGTTTATATCTTTTGCCCATTATTCATTTGTGTTACTTGTCATAATATACATATATCATATACACACACACTCTTATGTAAAGGGTTCTCTATATATCTTGGTTACAAGTTCCTTACAGAGAAATGATTTGCAAATATTTTCTCTCATTTTGTGGGTTGTTAGCTGTTTTAAGCTACTAAAACATTTGGATAGGTAATTTACACTTAGGGTAGTAGTTATACAGCCACAGATAGCTTAATACATTCAATATGTACATACATGGAAGTAGTTCCACTCCTGGTTATGTCCTCCAGAGAAACTTGCACAAATCCTCAAGGAGTTACATATGAGGACATTTATCTATGTGTAGAGTTTGGGAGAGCAAGAAATTGGAAGCAACTTTCCATTACTAGGGGAACTGATGAACAAAATATGGCATATGCATATGATGGAATATTATTTAAAAAAGTCAGATGTTAGCTATTAGGACCTTAGCAACATGATAAACTCCAGGAGAAGGAAATAAGAAACAATGACATTTATAGCAAAAATCAGCTGATTAAAAAAGAAACAAAACGACATTATTTGTTAAGGAAGATGATAAATACCTTCATCACTGGAATAAGGTCTGGGTGGAATGGCATGGCACTGGAATGTAGAAGGAAGGGAAGAAAGGGAGATGTAAGAGAGAGGGATGGACGCATGAATGGAAGTGACCTTGTGCTATGAAGTAGGGCCTGTCATCAACTCAGTTTTGTGTACCTGAGGCTCTAAGCGCAGCTCTAGAAGCAAGGTCTCACTCTGATGGTACTATCTGTGTTAGCTGGAGTCGGCTACACTGCGATAACCGACTCCAAATAGAAGGTTTTTTTGTGTGTTTTCTTCCTTACTCAATATCTAGGTAGTTTTAGGCTGAGGAAGTAGGAGGGGGATATGTAGTTGTTTAGGGATCAGCCTGATGCCAACTTTGACATGGTTTCCAAGGTTGCTTTAAGCCTGCCATTTTAGTGAGTAGAACTTGGAGGATTGGGCCATCTCTAGAAGTAGCACATACTTGTGTTTATTGGCTAGAACTTTGTCTCAAGGGAGCCTGAGATGTGGGCTCACAGAGGGAAAAATAGATGTTGTTTGACTGTTATCTCTGCCACATTATGCACTTCTCAGACTCTTGAAGAAAGGTTGTCCATCCCTCAGCCATTTGAGGCATGCATATATTTTGAAATAATTTTGAGATCTGGGAGTCCCAAAGGGACTCCATTCTCTAATGGAAGTATCAAGTGGAATCACTACCAAGTTAGGGATTAGCCCTCTGCCCTAAACTTTGGTCGGTGACTGTTGGGAGGTGAAAGATAAACTGAAGTCTAGAGTCAGCATTTATGAGGTGGAAGCACTTTTAAAGCTCAGAAAATAAAACTCTCCAGTTCTGTAGTTAGCATGTGGCAGTTGGGACTAGACCTGGGTGTTATTTCCTGTATGTCACACTGCCTATCTGGGCCTTTGGCTCCCTGCAGTAAATATTTTTTAAAAAGGTCCAAGATTAGGGCATTAGTAGAGAAACTGGTGAAATCCAAATAAAGTGTGGAGTCTATAGAAATATGCCAGTAGTAATCTCTTAGTTTTGACAAATGTACCATAGTTATGTACGATGTTAATATTGGAGGAATTGGGTGAAGGGTATACAAGACTCTCTACTGTCTTTACAACTTTCTATAAATATAAAATTATTCCAAAATAATAGCTTATTTTTTTTTAAAGCCTTAAGGAATGTGGGCTTTGGATAGGATCCTACTCTAAGTTTCTTCTTTTAAGAATACATTATATTATACAAAATAAGCTATTTTGCAAGCCAACCCCTTTCCTTGGCAGAGGTGGCATTAAACTCCTAGCCTATTGTTATACTCCTTCTGCACAGCTAGGTTTTATTTCCATGCAGATTTTAACTTTATTTTTGTGAGACCCCACACTTTTTTTTGTGAGACCCCATGCTGTTTCATAGGAACAACTCACTTTTATAGGCCCAGGTGGCTTTGGAAATTCCTTCCATCCCTCCTTTCCCTTTTTTGAGACAGAGCCTCAAGCTATTGCCCTGGATAGAGTGTTTGGCATCACAGCTCACAGCAACCTCCAACCCCTGGGCTCAAACGATTCTCCTGTCTCGGCCTCCCAAGTAGCTGGGATTACAGGCACCCACAATGCCCAGCTATTTTTTGGTTGCAGCTGTCCTTGCTGTTTGGTGGGCCTGGGCGGGATTTGAACCCGCCTGCTCAGGTGTATGTGGCTGGCGCCTTAGCCGCTTCAGCCACAGGCGCTGAGCCATAAATCACTTTTTTTCCTTAACAAAGGAAAATATTACCTGTTTTCAAGCAGAGTCTGAGGTGTAGGGGAAGCAGATAGATTCTATTTCAGATGAGCTCTGTGTTTAGGAGGCATTGGTGAAAATTAAATCCCCGCCCTGCATTTCTCTGTTTAAGTGTGAGAACAAAGAATATTTTATAAATAGGGCCGAGATCCCAAGCTGTCCAGCTTCTAGCTGGCTGTCATTTCCTAGGCTGCTACTAGAGGGCAGTGTGATATGCCTTTTCTAGACTGGGGAAAGCAGGGCTCTGGATCTATACTTACTTGGCAAAATAATAGGCCTCAGATCCTCAACATAATTCTGTTGCCAGTGTAGTAAAGATTTTCAGGAGAAAGACTTAGTGTTTGGGTTTGGATCAGAATGTCCCTTTCTTGAGCTTTGGAAATCTTTCTCTACTTAGAAGGTGTTTTGTTTTTTTTTTTCTCTTATCAGATTTAGACCCTCTTGTTCTTCCTTTCATATACCGCCTTCTCTACTTTAAAGTTTACACTTAAGAAGCAGTGAACAATGCTAACAAGCACTCAATAGTACACTGCCAAAGGGTGTACTTATGGTATGTGAATTATATCTGAATTTAAAAATGTAAAAAAAAAAAGAACCACGGAGCATATACTTTGGTACAAATAGAATGTAATTAGTTGCTGAGGCTGACTGGAGAAAGCTTGATGCTTTGCCATCGACCCTTTGCTAAGAAGGAATCACTCTGACCTCCTTTTCCTTTGGGTCTCCTGGAGGAATATACTGACCGTCAGGACGTGTAGTGCATCATTCCTTTCTGAAGAGGTTACTCACCCTTGCTCAGTTAGCATCACTGAGAGCTGGATGGGGGGTAGGGTGTGGCTGTGCAGTCTTAGTGTGAAAGCTGCTCCTAGACTGTGAGGTAGACATCGTGAGACCTCGGTTTCCAATCGGAGCTGGAGACGCATGTGCTGAACTGTGTATTTTCATGTAGGTTATTTGGATAGTCTGTCTCATTCTGATTTTGTATTTTGAAGGCATAAATGCTTCTGTAGTTGGCTTTCGGATGCTGGACTGGCCTGTAATAATAGGCAAAGAAACTATGGGGCTGAGCTAAAGCTGACTCATGTCTCCCCTGTGACACTGGCTTTGCCATGTGCAAACTGCATTACTGTGTCTGGGGATGACTCAGTCTCTCCTTTGTACCTGAATAATTTCCTATGCTCAGTTGAGAAACTGCTTGCCTCGAGCTTGATGCTGTTGGTTTTGGGCTTACACAGCTTCACCCTTACAGAAAACAAGGGCATGTAGGCGGTCCTGCTGGTGTTCTGATCCTCCGGTGGTGCCTGTGAGCCCACCCCCTTGGGAGGGGACAGAGTGCAGTCAGCTGTAAAAGGAGTACATTCCCCTCTGTACCTACCACATTCAGTGTTCTCTGTCAGCTGAGGAATTAGGAGGAATGTGACTTTATCCTGTCACAGTTAATAGTGCCTAGTAAGCAGTGCCCATGTTATTTTCTCTTTCTTTTTTTTCTTTTGGAAGACATAGAGTCTCATTCTGTCACCCAGGCTAGAGTACAGTGGCATCACCATACTCCCTGCAAGCTCAATCTCCTGAGCTCCAGTGCTCCTCCCACCTCAGCTTCCTGAATAGCTAGGCCTACATGCTTGTGTCACCATACTCAGCTAATTTCTCTATTTCTGGTAGAGATGGGGGTCTCTTGTTCTTGGTCAGAGCTGGCCTTGAACTTCTAGCCTTAAACAGTCCTCCTACTTTGGCCTCCCAAGGTCTTAGGATTACAGGCACGAGCCACTGTACCTGGACTTATTTTCTCTACTTTTGGCAAGAGAGGAAACATTTCATATGGCGAGGTTAATGCGCTCAAAATCACTCTGAGTTTGTAAAGAGTCAGAATGTAAACATCTGATTTTTCTCCCTGCAGTTTTCCCCCAATCCATCCTCATCCTAGTAGCAAGGTAAGAGGTGAGAAGACAGTCCAAGGGACTGTTTGCTCTCCACAGCTGTTCTTACCAGGGGCTTCTTGTACCCTCTGTCATGAGGTCCATGGCATACTTGAGGCTGAGCTCCCCAAGCTTGGAAGAAATGCTTGCTGGTAGTTTCACTTTGGAACTTAGCTTTGAGCATCCCAAGTGTGTTAGAGGGGCTTTTACCTTTGACTCTTTTACCAGGGTCTTGGGAGGTTAAGACATCTGGGAAGAGAAAAATGCATGTCTGGGAATGTAATAATAATAGTTTTAATTGCTTTCTTTCATTAAGTACTGTGTGTCAAACCTATAAGTGCATACTTAAAAATTGCCTTTGTGGTCAGGGAGAGTCTTAAGTGGTTGGATGTTAAGAAAAGCCATATTCCTGGGTCTCCCAAGAAAATCATGACTGTGGTATTCTGGCAGGGTAAACTCTTTTGTTCCTGCTCCCTCTGTCCTGAGGCACAGTTAGGACTCTCATGCTGATTACCTCTTGACAGAGAGCTTGGGTACTTTATCCTGGCCACTGGGTCTCCATCAAACTTGGCTGTGCTGTTCCCACTCAGGGTGGGCATCTGTTTTGACCGGCTCAGCTCCTGATGCAGAGGAGCAGTGGGGTGCCAACCAGGGACCGTGTCTTTCTGCTCATGCTGGATATCTTTGCTGCAAGGGGAAAAATATTTCCACCAGTAGGAAGCTACCCCTGTGAGCCAATCCAGGCGCACAAATAGAAGGGCACTGTGTTGTCAGTTTGTTTCTTTGCCTCTTTCATTTGTGGGTTTGCCTAAACTATACTGTGTGTTTTCAGGTAATCAAATTAAAATTGATTTTGTTTATGGCTTCTCTGAAAGTAAAATTTTAATTTGATCTCTGTTTCTTGTCACACCTCTCAGTTATCCTGCTACGACTCAGCAGAGAGGATGAGACACCTGCCGCCAAAGGCTGGAGCATTTCCAAAATGTCCTATTAGGCAGCTAGAGGCTACAGCTTAGAGAATAGGATCTTGGGAGACAAGAGCTTGGGAACATGTTTGCTGGTGGGGAGAAGAGCTGTCTTTATTGTCAGGCTGGTGTTCTTGATCACTTCAGGGTGAGGATATGCTTTCATCCACTGCTTTGGATTAGGACTACAGTTTCCATAATATTTGTAAGGCATCTATTACTGGCTTGGGAGTTGAGCTGGGTCTTCCAACCTGATAAGGGATAAGTTAGAGGGATGAATAAGGCCATTATGAGCCCTGATGACAGCAGGCTTTAATTGGGAGAAGCTAGGACAAGACCAGGCGAGTGGAAAGCCTGATTCTCTGTCCCTTCACAGGCACCGGATAAAACTGGTTTTTGTACCTCTTGGATTGCAGTTGGGGGTTCATGTCTCCCATGGATGCGTAGAGGAAGGGGCTGACCCCCAGTTACGAATAGCATGCAGTTTGTCCTTATTCAAATCTTATACAAGTAGAGAAGACTAAGCTAGGCTAGAGGGAAATCAAGACTCTGAAATAATTAGGTCTTTGCTGTGTTGCCTTCTACAGAATAGATGACTGGATTCTGATGTTCTTACCTTCGTCCTGGGAAACAGGACCCTTTTCTGGCCCCTTCCCCTCATGGCAACACTGCAGCTTACTGACAGTTCCAGTTACTCGCTCGAAGCCCTGGCTGCTCTTGTCTGGGCCAAGTGTGAGGACTTACCTTGGGACTTGGAAGTCTTTCTGATATTGGCGGGTGTATTCCACGTCGCCTGGATGCACTATTAGTGCCATTTTTCTGCCCTGAATGTGAGCTGGGAATATTGACTGACCGAGAGGAGGGTTCTGGAAGGAGATCTGATGAGTAGCAGTCATGTTGTGGTTATCTAGGGGGAGCAAGAAAGTGTGCAGAGGGCCTTGCCTGTGTGGGAGGTCATGAGATTAAAGGCGGGGAATGCAGACCCCACCTTGGCTCCTGCCAACTGGCTCAGCTTGACTAAACCTTATCTTGTTTCTGGGCCTTTCCTCCCTTTTTTGTTTAATAGAGATAGTAGACCTAAAACATATCAGTATTGTCTCCTGTAACATCTTGACCTTGGAGTTGTCTTCCCCAAACCAGAAGAAAGTATCTTTAGTGTGGAATCCCAGAGTGGCTTCCCAGCCCTTCTTACAGTACCTGAATTTTGGAAGCCTTCCAACCAGCCTAGCCAAAGCAGGAAGGAGGGAAGTCTGGGATGGGGTGATTGGAATGGTACCTCCCCACCCCCCCAGAGGCTGACCTTTAAGACAAATATTGGCTGAGGGTCTCTTGATGGAAGGCTGGGGCCCTTGCTTTTTACCGTATTCTCTGGGGTTGGTGGTTCCCACCACTGAGCTGTGTTGGAGGGGCAGGAGTGCTCCTGGATAAGGTGAAGTAAGATAGGTTGGGAGCAGAGGGTCAGACTTTGCTTTATGCAGAATGCCCTACCTCTCTTGCCTATTACCTGTACCCCACCAGGCTGAGTCTTACCTGAATGGGAGGGTAGCTCTTTACAGTAAGTCACAGGCTCTATCTTCCAGGGCTTGAAGCTTTCTCCACAGGTTGTATTGAAGAGGACCCATGGAGGCTCGAAGTACTGGCCACAGGAGCTTGGAGGTTGCATCTCTTGTGGAGCCACGTGAAGGGGCTCCAAGCGGTATTTAATATCTTCTGGGGCTATTTCCTCCTGGCCATCTAACTTCTGCAAAGCAGCTCCCTGCTGCTGCTTCCTCTGGTGGGAAGTTCAGTTTTTTCAGGGTGGTCCTTCTGACTTTCCCCTTAGTAATGGGGCTAGATAGGGGAAGTCATCAGTGGGGGTTAGCCTCTTAGATTGAGTGGCCCTCAAAAACTAGGCGGGATTGCCTTCTAGCAAGTTACTTAACTTCTCTGAGCCACAGTTTCCTTATTTGTAAAAATCATCCTAATATATTCCTTTCTGGGGAGAGGATCTGAAATAACATACATAGCATAGTGTCTGGCATGTAGTAGGTGCTTAATAAATAGTATCTTCTCTTAAAATAGTAAGATACTTCCAGAGTGTGTGTGTGTTGCAAAAGTGGCACATGTTCCTCCTAACCTTACCTGAACACCAGGGTAAACGTTGTTCCTTGGCTGCGTTTGGAGAGCCAGCATCTCTTGCCAGGCAGGATTGAGAACTGTGCTATTTGAAGAACAGTAGTCAAGCAGTCAGGGTCTTCTGTCCCCAGGAGTGGGGCATCTAGGATAGGGGGAGGAGAAGTGATTGGCATGATTCTGCCCATGGCAAGCTTCTGTTACCCGTTGCCCTCACTAGGCAAGGGAGGTGGGTGTTGGTGGTGGTGTCCAGACATAACTCACAGCAACTTTGAACTCCTGAGCTTAAGCTGTTTTCCTGCCTCAGCCTCCCAAATAGCTCAGAATATTGGCACACACCACCATATCCAGGTAATTTTTTTTCGTTTTTAGAGACAGAGTCTCACTGTGTAGCTCAGCTGGTCTCAAACTCCTGGCCTCAAGTGACCATCTGAGTTGCTGTAATTACAGGCATGAGCCACTATGTCTGTCTCTCTAATTTGAATTTATTTGTGGTGGAATCAGTAAGAACTGGCAGCCAGAGTGGGGCAGGGTAGGAGTTCTCTGCATTTAAGGGCACATGGTATTTCAAAAACAGTTATTTGTTAATGAGCATTTCAAGGTTTTGGGTTGTTCCATTTGTCCTTGAAGGTAGTGCTGGTTGGGGGTGAGTGGCTTATGATGCAGATGGTCAGTGGTGAACTCTGCACAGATGGGCAGATCTCCAGAGAGGAGTGCAACTCACCCCTGGGCTTGGTGTAGTGTCCTGTGTCTTCTAAGGGGCAGGGAACAGAATAGTCCCTAGGAGCGCAAGATGGGTAGAGCTGAGTTGGGGCTTCCAAAGCTCTAAGGCTTTACCCATGAGACCTTGAGGAAGTCCCTCCAGGTCCTCAGGGAGAAGGAGGAAGGGTGGTTCTCTGCACTGGCCATGTTTTGGACATAAGTAGAATTTGTGACTCAGTATTTGAGGTTCAAGGAGATGAGGAGAGGGTGGGCAGCTTTTTGGCTACTTAAAGAAGTCACCTTTTTTTGCCTGTGTGAGGAATGGAGGCGGCAGAGGTGGGTGGCGTGTCTGGGTGCCTTGCCTTGCATGATGGAGAGAGTTGGCTGCAGTCTGTGTGGGGAGCACGTAATGAGAACTCTAGGAGAGGGTTGCATCTGAACCACTAAGGTCTGGACGGGGCCAGGACAGGAAGCAACCTGTGTTCTCTACCTGTGGACATTGTTTTAGAGAGAGGGAAACCAGAGCAGGAGCTTTGGGGACAGGGAGGGGAGTGAGAAAGGAGATTCTGGGTAGTGATGTGACTGGAGGACACTCACTGACATCTCAGAGGCCGCAGAGATGGCTCAAGGGGTCTCTTTGATCCACTGGCCTCCCGGCTCATATTGACAGTAGCTTCTCAGGCCTGTCCGCCAGCTCCTGATGGGGAGCCACTGCTTTGGCAAATGGACTTGGGTTCTGAGGTTTGGTGTCTTAGGTTTCTGTGGGCTTTTCTGAATGTAAAACCACTGCACTGGCCTTGGTGGAGGAGGTGGAGGCAGCTGTGTCCCCAGCAACAGACTACCATGACCGGTAACTAGGAGATGGGGTGACTGTGGAATTAGGCCTCAACATCTGGGGCATGGTCCCCGCCACTCACCTTAAGTCCAACTCTGGGCCTCCATTTTGTGTGTGTGTGTGTGCGCGCTTGTGCGGTGCATGTGTGTGCATGCCCAGTAAACTTTGGCCCTTCATAGGTCTGTCTTCTCCTTCCCTCCTCCCCGCTACCCCTTCTCCATGCACACACCAGATGTTTTCTTGAGACAGAGGGTTGAGCTGTGTCTTATCAGCTGTATAATCTGCCAGCAACTGGCTCTGTTTCACAACCTGGAATCACAAAATAGGAATCTCAGAGTTGGAAGATACCTTGAAGGACTTCTGTTCACTTCACTTTCTCCATACCAATTAATTTAAAATATTTTCTATCAGTTTATTAGCTTAAGGGCTGTCTCCTTTCTAGTCCCATGGAAACACAGTGTTAATTCTATTAACTCCAGAATCAAAGTTGGAAAAGGTCTTCAATGAGAGCTAATTCTTATATCTACTCCAGTGCTGGGATCTCCTGGCAACACACATCTCTGTGAAGTGCTGTTCCCACCCTTGGAACTCTGTCACTCCTTCTGGGACATATGCATTGCATTTCTGAGCAACTCTAGCTATTTTCAATTGTTTTTCCCCAAGGCTTTACTGTTTGTCTGAATTATCCATCTTGGAACTTATAAAAACCAGACTAACCCTTTTCCATCTGGTAAAATGTTAACTGGATTGGGATGAATCTTCTTCCCGTGCTCTACCTGTTTTCTTTGTGGGGCCATAAGGTTAGAGGAACAGCAGGAAGGTTTTTGTATCAAAACTTAAGAAAGGAAGCACACAATTTTTTACATAATAAATAAGATAGTAGGAAATTAATCTTTATACTCAGAGTGTTTGTTTTTAAAGACACTTCCCAAAGAGGGCCACTGCCTTCTCCCCTACCCTCAATCCAACTGCAGAACCGTGCGGGGGGGTTGACATGAGACGAGGAGGCGGGAGGAAGGGGATGAAGGACTCCAGGAGAGGACTGAAGTGGTCAGTGGAGACGGTCTGGAGGGATGGACCCCCGAGTTACCCTCGGGGTGATCTCAAGGTGGATCCCAATAAATAAAGCTCAGGGACAGACAGATTAGACCAAAGAACTATTCCTGACTCTCTGCCGTCCCGCAGTGGTGGGTTGGTGTGGGTTGGAATACGTCACATGAACCTTGAATAAGGACTGGTAGAAGTGTCTCTGGAACTCCTGTGATCGGATGGCTGACATTAAGGCATTCCCACCTTCATGTGACACCTCCTTTATGTTTGGAAAGTAGTGTCATAGTTATATGGCCATTAGAAGAAAGCTGTTGGGCCCATCTGCCCTGTTTTCCCCCCAGTTTCTTCACCTATTCTTTTTATGCATGATTTTGAGTCCTAACTATCCTCTCTGAACTCATTCCATAGAGCAAGCTGGGGCCATAATGCTCAGGGTGCTCTGATTAGACTACAATAAGTCAAAACATTATGTTTTACTCAGTGTATTTAAGATTGACTTCGTCTTCATGGTGACCTTGTCGCACCATTGAGTCCCCCTGACCTGTTGTCAAGGTTTTTCCATGTTTCCTCTACACTTACTGTGAGGGAGGAGATGGGCCATGTTGCCTCCACAATTTGTGCAGTTGGTATTTTGGACCCAATATAGTTACCTTTGATCTCTAGAAATCCCACTTTCTTGCTCTTCTACACTTTTCTCAGTATGAAAGGTGGTGGGATGCTGGGCTTTTTCCTGTTTTTTCTTGGTCCAGGAGAGGAGGAGGCTGGAATGAGAGTTATCTGGGGCTCATTCCTGCTCTTGAGGTTCAGAGTAGCCTTGCCAACATGGCCTCATGCTGGAGAGGACTTAACTTCTGAGTCCCAGTTTGGAAAGTCAGTGTGAACTAAAGAGAAAGTATTAAAAAAGACAAAGCTACTACTTAACCATCTGAGATACTGGGAGATTCCCAGCAGTGGATAACAGGGCTCAATCTGCCCAGTTCTACCTTGGAACTCAGAATCGAAACTCTTGCTTAACTATTCTGTGGGCACGATCTGCTTGCTGATTGAGCCTTTCTCTGAGTTTTCACGGCATTTTGAAGTCATTTATCACGCTATTTTGTGGATTGTAAGGTCCAAAGGTCAAGAACTCTCTTACTCATTGTTGGACTCCCAGATCCTGGCCCAAGGCAGGAATAATAGCTGTCATTTATTTAGTATTACTGTGGGCACAAAATAGAGGCACTTTCCATACAGTCATCTCACAACAACCTAACAAACTTGATGCTCCTATGTTCATTTCGTAGGTAAGGAAACTGAGGCTAAAGACCACAGAGCTACCTACCAGAGCTATGAGGCTGGGGCTGGTGACTGTGGGTGAGAGGAGGCCACGTTGCTCTCAGTGCCTCTGCTGGCCCC
Organism: Loris lydekkerianus; assembly: GCA_963574355.1. Classification (NCBI taxonomy): domain Eukaryota; kingdom Metazoa; phylum Chordata; class Mammalia; order Primates; family Lorisidae; genus Loris; species Loris lydekkerianus. The sequence continues at coordinate 80,478 of CAUYPK010003397.1, forward strand.
TGCATAGCTCCCTAGTACAGGTTTCTAGTCAGCTGTGCTCATTGATGGCCATGTCTGTAATATCAGGTGAAGTAGTTAGCATATGAACTTTCCTGTCAGACATTCCTGGAGGGGCTGTACCAGCCAACCCAGGGCCAACACCAGGGAGTCTGTGGCTTTCTTGGGAACAGAGCAGGGGAAGCACAAGTATCCCAAAATTGACAGGGGAGGCTGAGGACAAGAATGTCCTCCGGGGTTATGTGGGAAGCTGATTCAGGATGAAGCCCTTGTCTGTAGAATGTGTCTGGTCTCCTCAGTGAATGCTGAGGCCCCTCAAGGCCCCTGGCAGCCTGACTTCATTGACCTCTTCCCTGCATTCCCTGCACTTGGTGCTGCACCTGGCTTAACACCACTCTTTCAGGCCTCTGTTTTCTCCAAGCTACTGCTTGCTCTAGGCTTCCTCTCTCTGGCAAATCTTAACTCATCTTCAGGACCCATCTCGAATGTCATTTCCTTTGTAGTGTTTTCCTGGCCTCCTTGCTGGCAGGTGGCAGTACGAAATGCTTCTTCCTCTTTGGGCTCGCTCCCGTAATCCTTGTACCTACCTGATTCTAGTGTCAACTCTTTAAACAATGATTATGGTGTGATTTTTCTCCCCCTGCCAAACTTAGAGCTTATTCAAGGCAGAGACTACAGTCTTCAGCACAAAGCCTGGCCTGTAGAAGACACTCAGATACATATTTGTTGAATGCTAGGTTGAGGTTCCACTGTAGGTAGGAACTGGGCAAGTGTTCCAGAACTCAGGTAGGGCATATAGGTAGGGCATCTCTGAAATCTTCCCAGGGATTTTGTGATCCTTATTTTTCCTTTTATAATAATCCTTTCCTATATGGAGAAAACGGGGACAAAAGCCAAGTTTGGCTCCAGCCACATCCCTGGGGAAAATGTTGGCATCAGGCTGGAGGGGTGAAGGTGAGAAGGGGTGGGATTGAGGCCCAAGGGCCAATCAACTAGACTCCCAGCTGCTTGAGTGCAGATTGTGACTTCCCCTGCTTCCTGCAGGTCTGGCTGCTGCTTTGAGTGGAGGCACTCAGGAGTGGGGACTCAGGAGTCGGACAGCAGCAGTTCAGAAAACCTGTGAGCATCAGAGAGCCCCGGGCTCTCTGTTCTCGCTGCCTGTCAAGGCTCCATGGAGTGGGGCTGTGGCTGCTATCTTGGTTCTCTCAAGGCCACAACTGGTGACTCCTGATATGAGAGATAGGCATTTGTTCATGACTTTACAGTTAATTCACATTAACTTCTCTGAATGACCAAACATAGAAATTTCCTCATTTTTATGACTTCACTCCCATCCCACAAAAAGCCACAGTGGTCCCTCTACCTCTGTACTTAGAAACTCTCGACCCGGCGGGTGGAGGAAGAGCCGTTCCCAAGGAGCCTTGCATTGACCAGGCACCAGCACAGGAGGAAGGAGGCCAGGGTCCCTGGAGCTGATTGCTCGGGCTTCGCTTCTTTGTCTCCCTGTCTCGGGTGGGTAAGGGAAGAGGCTGTGGGCTTGTGAAATGTCTTAACTTACTGATTTTATAGTTCAGGTGAGGAAATCATTTGGAGAAAAGCAGATGAAGAGTAGGGTAAAGGGGAGAGAAAGACTTTGCTATCTAGGTAGGCTTTGCAGAAGGCTAGAAGCCACTCTCTGAGCCTTACAAGGCTACAAGCTGGATGGGGCTGCCTGGCTGCAGTGGATGTGGGCAGCTGCAGTGGAGATGTGCAGCTTAGAGGTGGCTCAGTGTTGTCACCTGCTGGACACATGGAGCGACAGCATTCTACTCTGTTCATGCTTCCTGCCCTCTTGCCTCATCTTTTCCTTTCTTTTTCTATTCCTTCTTTGGAGTATTTCTCCCTACTATCTGCTTTCCTTCTTCTCCCAGGTAGGACTACCAAGATGCCTCTGCCCTGGCTCAGGGCAGGGGACTCTGAATTTCCTCCTGTGGTGCTGCTTAAAAGCGAGTGATTTAACCTGTGGGTGGGGCTAGAGACGAAGTTGTTCATCTCCAAGCTCAGTGTTTTGCCACCTTCTCTCTAGGTTCTCTCGGACATTGAACATGGCTGTGATTAGAGACCATTTATCATCCAAACTTTTATACTTCTGAGAGTGAGGGGTGTGTGTGCTTAGCTATTAATAATTATAAGTATGCTGAGACAGCAGGTGTAAACCAGGATTGTCCCTGGTCAGCTGGAACTCCCCTCAAGCATGGGTCTGAGAGTCCCTGGCTTTCTTTTCATCCCTAAGCAAGCTGTGGAAGGCCAAGGTGGCCAGTAGAGGCTGCTGTGGCACTGGCTATGGATCTCACTACCTAAAAAGCTCCCTTCACCATTCCAGGGCTGTGGGAGGAAGAGGGCTGTGGTGGATGAAGTTGGTTGTAGTACAGGACTAGGGTCCCTGAGTAATGATGTACCAGAGAGTACAGTCCTGCTTCATCTGGGCCTGGTTTACGACAGCATATGAAGGCTGTGTACTTTCTCTAGTTTGGGTTGGGGACATAGCCCATAGGGCCCAGTTTCTCAAAAATTCCCTGTAGGTTGTCACGGTAGCTCATGCCTATAATCCTAGCATTCTGGGAAGCTGAGGCATTAGGACTACTTGAGCTCAGGAGTTTGAGACCAGCCTGAGCCAGAGTGAGACCCCATCTTTACAAAAAGTAGAAAAATTAGCCAGGCTTGATGACACTTGCCTATAGTCCCAGCTGTTCTGGAGGCTGAGGTAGGAGGATCACTTGAGCCCAGAGTTAGAGGTTGCAGTGAGCTATGATGACATCACTCACTCTAGCTGGGACTCTGTCTCAAAATAATAACACAATAACAACAACAACTCCCTGTACTTCCTGGATTGGACTGTGCCTTTCCTGAATTCTGACAATTCTTGTTCCTGCTTCTTCAGGCAAAGACTGGGTGTGTGGGTTCCCAGTACTATCAGCTTCTGAGGCCAGTGCCTTCCTAGGTAGATTGGCACCTGAATGCTTTGGCAGGAGGGCTCATGGGTCAGCCTAAGGACACCCTGGCTACAGGGGCCCAAGAAATGTCTGCCTCCTCTGACTGACCTTGTTGATAGGCTTGCAGGTAGGGAATTCAGACCAGCCTTGGAATCCTGCAAAGGAGATAGGCTCCTGGAAACCTCCCTCCTCCCACCCAGCTCTAACTCTGGCAGTAAGACCCCATTTTCTTCTTCCCTGTCTAGGGAAATGTCCCTCCCGTGGCCTGTAGTACAGAGTTGGGAGACCTTGCTCCTTGTGGGAGGAAGGTGAATAGGATGGGGTCCCTTCCCTGCTCAGGGTGGGGGAGAGCTGAGGTGGAGTCTGGTCCTTCCTGAGCCTGACCACCTGGCCCGTGGCTTGTCCACCACCACTCCCTCACTGCCATCTTCTCTCCCCACTCACCTGGAGAGGCCAGTAGTACCAGGCTCTGCAGACTATGCACTGGTGATCATACCATGGTAAAAGGGACAGTGTCTTAAGCCGGCTGCGGCAGAGCTGCCCTACCTAAACAGAGGATTCTGGAATAGCAATGGGTATCCCGGTAGCTGTGGGCATTGCCATGGCAACATGCGAGGCAACAGCAGCGGGAGGCTGCGATGGAGCAGGCCTTCTAGGCTGGAGCTGAATTCCTAGAGTGGTCAGGGAGGGCTGGTGGGTACGAAAGAGATCCATAAACCTACAGCTGCCCCTGAGACAGGGCAATGGGCTCCTGCTTGTTGCCCCTGGTCAGTGGAAATGCCACAGTCCCTGGTACACACCTGGGAGGCTTCCAGCCTGGGCAGAGGACTTGCTGCCGTGCAGAGAGGGGGAAGGGGAGTCACACTCAACTGCAGAGATTTGTTTTTTCAGTACATCTGAAGAATGGCAATGGGTTTTAGACTGCTTCAGCCTGCTTCTGTACCTGGGGTACTCCAAGCCATCAAAGTTAACCTAGACTAGTATCCAGGGATCAATTACTGGCCTGTGCTTTCCAACTTCCCTTTGCAAAAAGCAGCCTATTTGGGGAAAAAAAATAAAAGAAAGTACTTTTCTGGATCTCCGGTGCCACTGAACCAGTGTGATCCCCTCCCTCCCCAGTCGCCTTTGCCCACTCCTCACTCATTACCTCTCCTCAATTAGCCAAGCCTGGGTTAACCCGTCAAGCGCCAGGATGTGGGCGAGAGGGTGAGGGATGTTTGCTGCTGCCTTCTCCAGACATGCCCTCCTCCCACCACAGTTCTGGGAACGCAGAGTGGGCCAAGTCCAGTGCCTGCCAGCCTCCTCCCCACCCTCCCTCTGCCTGCCAAATCTGACTTTGATTAGCGTGTGGAGGGGGAAGAAAGCAGGAAAATAGAATATTAAAATCTTAATTCAATTTAAAACACTGTCATTCACAGGCATGCCAAACAGTGAGATGACTAATTATTATGCAAATGAGGCAGATAGAAAAGTGATTAATAATTGCACAAATTAAAAATTATTGTAAACATCCTGTGACGAGCGATAAGTCCGATGGAGAGGCGAGAGCGGTGGGCCGGGGAGGCCATGGTGGAGCTGGCTCCTGCATCCTTATTTCCTCATTAGGGGGATTTAATTAGCACCTGATGATGGGGCTCAGTGCTGCCAGTGGGTGGCCAGGGCCCAGCGGTCTTCCTGGATCCTCCGTCCCTCTCCGGTTCCTCCTCACTGCTTTGTCTTGGGGCAGGAGCTGGCTGAGCAGGAGAAGGGGTATTTTGGGGATAAAGCTGCCCACCATGAAGGGGTGGGTGCTGTGCAGCTTCTCTGCTGCTTTCCACTGGCTTTTTACCAGTTGCTGCCTCTGTCACTTGAGCCTTCAGGTCTGGGTCAGGGGTGTAGGTAGGAGCCCCCTGGGTGGGGGGCTGGTGGGCATATCCCAGTGCAGCCAGGCGGATTTTCAGTGTCTAGTGAAGGGACGCATGGAGCGTGCCGACAGTGCTGCACGTTCTCAGTGAGGAGGGATGGGTACCTGAGGTTGCCCAGGGCCTCATGGTTAAGTCCTGAGTCAAGTGTCCTGAGTCAAGTGCCTGTCCCCTCCTGGTGTTTAACCTGCATCCAAGCACCCCACTGCAGGGCATGCATGGGAGCAGCTTTGGTTTGGGTTGATGTGGTTGCTGCAAGGCTGGGGCAGAGGAGCCCAAGCTCCTCTAGCCCAGCAGCACCATGTGCTGTATAGGGCATGCAGCCACCCTGGGCTTCCCCTGTGGAACCAGGGTGGTAGCTGATATCTTCCTGACAAAACATACTGATCAGGCCATAGTATAGCTGCCCTGCACCAGGCGCTGGAGCCATGACCTCCAAGCAGGTGTGGATGGAGCTGGAGCTAGGCCTAGGTTTAGGCTGAAGGGCTTATGATGGAAGATCCATCTCCTTGTTTTCCCCAAGTTACCCTGGGCCCTAGGGAGATGACCTTCCACATCCAGAGAAGACTACAGAACAAGCTGGAAGGTCAAGAGCCCGATGATGAGCTCTTGCCACTTGGGGGAACAGTAGGTGCTATAAGTCATGGCAGGTGGGAAGGCTTCTGGAAAGGGCTAAAGTGGGAAGTTGGCCTTTGAAAGTTGGGAAGGAGTCAGAAAAGAAGCTTAGAGGTAGGATAAAGGGTTATCCAAGCCTTTATCTTCTCCCCAGGGAGCCTAGATTTTTCTAACAGGGTCAAGAAACTGAAGTATTCATGGGCCAAAGGCCTAGGCTGGGTATCCCCAAATTTCTCTTCCTGAGACTATGATACATAATTAATTTTTTCCCCTAATTAAGGTTTGGGGATAAGAAAGGGTTACTTATGTTCCCAAACTCACATAATTCTTCCAGACTAGTAATCTGCACATAGCCCTGTCACCATGGCCACTAGTTCCCTTCCTACCCCACCCCTACCCCTGCTAGTGTCCTTTTTTCACTCCAGCCCCAGGGTTTCTCTAGTCCCATTCCAATTCCCAGAGGAGGAAAGTTCTCTCCCACTGGGACCGCAGGTCTCCTTCTCAACTTATGATTAAAACCTCCTGGATTCTGAAGGCTCTTCTTTCACTGCTCGCTGTTTAACCCCAGGGGCCAGCCTTCAGCAATCTTCATTCTCTGTCTTCTCTGTCTGCCCACTACTGACTCCTGCCCTGTGTGGCCCTGAACCCATGGTGGGTTCTTTTTTTGTTTGTTTTTTGAGACAGAGTCTCACTGTGGTAGAGTGCCATGGCATCATAGCTCATAGCAACCTCAAACCCCTGGGCTTGACCGATTCTCTTGCCTCAGTCCCCCAAGTAGCTGGAACTACAGGTGCCTGCAACAACACCTGGCTATTTTTTTAGACAGGGTCTTGCTTTGGCTCAGACTGGCCTTGAACCCGTGAGCTCAGGCAATTCACTCGCCTCGACCTCCCCAGTTCTGGGATTACAGGTGTGAGCCACTGTGCCTGGCCCCATGCTGGGCTCTTATTTTGTGTTTTGTTTTGTTTTTTTTCTTTTGGTTCTTCCAGGACTCTTCTAAGGCAGCAAAGGGTAATGGGATGTGATACTGATTCTGTGTGTCATGGACAAGATGCTTCACCTCTCTGAATCTGTTTCCTCATTGCTACAATGGGAAAGTACTACAACTTCATGGGAATTGTTATCTTTTCATTTTAGCCATTCATTCAATCAATCAAGACATCATTTCTGTGTACTGAGTACTGGGGATGCAAAGCTACAGATGGTCCCCAGGAGCCTGGGCTTCTTTGGGAAACAGATAAAGGAACAGCATGTGCAGAGGCCCAGAGGAGGGAGAAGAAAACAAGTTTGGAGATTGGCAAGGAGTCTGAGCTGAGCGGGAGACAGATTGTGTTGGGGAAGGGTAGGACTGGAGGCCTTTTGTTCCGTGGAATTTCAGTACTATTTTGTGGGCTCTATGCAGGGGAAGCCATGACTAAAATTGTGTTTTAGAGAGGCCACGTCAGCAGCAGTGTGGAGACGGGCACAGCTGGAGGATGGGTTTCCCCCTGAGGGGGTGCCACCATCTGCATGAGAGATGGTGAACTGTGGCCTGGTGTGCAGCTCAAAAGTCACAGAAAGGGGAGAGGAGGTGGCACCTCAGGGACTGTGGGGGTGAGAGAGAGGGTCCAGGATGACACCTGGCTTTCTGGCATGGAGGGCTGCTACTCTCTGAGAAGAAGTATCTGGGGAAAAAGAGATGATGATGTTGCTCTGGGACTCTTGGGAATGACTAAACTGGGTGGTCATCTGGGATAGAGTAGGAATTAAAAATCTGCTAGTTGGTACTGAATATGCCAAATTTGATGCTTTGTCCTTCCTTTTTTATTTCTTCCTCTGACCCTATCTAGGTCTTAAAAAGGGGGCATAACCTTTTCCTGGAGCTTGATCCTGACCTTTTGGTTCGTGGGCATCTGTGTTGCCTACCTGCTGAGATGTCACATTTCTACAGCCTCCCCCGTAGGCTCTTGTCAGATGGGAAGAATCCACATATGACCCTATAGTATTGGTTTTGGGTGGTTGCCACCTCTCTTCTGGGCCATACGGGCAAAGGCCATTGTCTGATGAGGCCTAATGGGCAGGAGCTGGCTATAAATCCTGTCTAGATCCCTGGTGCTCAAGCTGCAGGACTATGCAGAGGAGGGCTGTGCTGCTGAGCCAAGTCGCCTGCCAGCCCCACTGGCTCTTACTCCTGCAGGCCTGCGAGGGCCCTTCCTGACAACAGTCCTGCCTCCTCTGTGCCCTCTTCTGTGCTCCTACTGCAAGGTAGGTGGTATCCCCACTTTTTAGATACAGAAACTGATCTAGAGAGTGTAGTGATTGTGTTTTTTTCCCAGATTCAATAAGTGACAAGTGAGCCTTCAGCTCAGACAGGTCTGACTGCATCCCTGCCTGTCCACACCCTGCAGTGAGCTGGAGAGAAGACAAGTTCCAGGGCCAGAGATGCACAAGGAGGGGAGGAGGGGCAGGGGTCTCTGGGCTCCTTCCTTCCCTCCCAGCTTTGTTTTCTCCTTTGACTCACAGGAGCCTCAGTTCCCAGGAAAGAAAGGACAGTGGTTAGGACTGGGTGAGCTGTCCTGTGCCTTTGGAGTGAAGCTCTGGCTCCTGTGTGCTGTGTAGTCAGAACCACTTTCTCGGCTACACCCACCCATTCAGGGTCCATATTCTGTATTTAGTGGCCCACCAGATCCACAGACCAGCCAGATGAACGCAGTTCTAGGGTTAGCCAAAGGTTTGCAGCTTCTTCCTGGGGCCTGCCCTCAGCCCTGTCACAGCCTTGAATTCCAGGTCTGGATTGTGCATCAGTTCCCCCAGCCACTGTGGGTGCAGTAGACTCCCTCCAGGCTGCTCATTTCAGGGCCCACCTGCTGCAGTTTCACTGGCTGCTTTCCCTGGCATGGGAGACCTTGAACATAAGGTGACCTTGAACAGTGCCCACTCAGTAGGTGGGGAAAGAGGGGAACTAGCCTGGGCTTTTCCCTTTTCTGACCCAGCTGGGTCCCTTTGCTCTTGAGTGTGGATGGAAGGGTAGAGAGGTTGAGGGCAGAGAGCCAGTAAGGGAGGGTGAGGTCCAGAGCCCTGCCTGGTTGAGGGCACTGGTTGGGAGAGTCTGTGCTGAGTGAGTTGGCTTCCCCCTACCAAGGGCCGTACTCCCCGGGCAAAGAGAAGAGGAAGGACTCCTGTTCTGTGGTAGACAGCATTCTCCCCATGTGGAATGGACCATCTCCTCACCCACCCTGCCCCCGTGGCAGGCATTGCTGGAAGGCACCTGAATGGAGGGTTCAGGTGGTTTGGAGACAGACTGCCTGAGCTCATCTCTTTCTACCTCATACTAACTGTATGATCTTGGACATATTATTAATGGTCTCTGAATACCAATTTCCCCGTTTACAAAATGTGGCTAATAATATTATTTACCTGCTACATAGTAAATGCTCAATTAAAAAAACTAACTTATGACACATGCAATGTTGTGTACATATGTTAATTATGCTGCATGTGATCACACTTGCACACATATGTGATTATGTAGGAGCTTCTTTGTACTCCACCCCTCTCCAGCTTCACTCTTTGTTCTTGTTGTTCCATAAGGTTGGGAAGGAGGTGAGGGGTCTCTGCTCCTGACAGCTCTGGCTACTCAGAGTACTGAAGTGCAGTCCAGGGAAGTCAGGTGGCAGAGGGGAGAGGACATAGCCTAAGAAAGGCAGCCAGTTTGATGAGAATACTTCCGATTGTATATGAAAGCAGCACATTGTACCCCTTGATTGCACTAATGTACACAGTTATGATTTAACAATAAAAATAAATAAATTAAAAAAAAAAAAGAAAAAGAAAAAGAAAGGGAGCCAGGGCCTTGCTGAGAGGGGGTAGGGAGAAGCCAGGTAGAGAGGGTAGAGGGTGTGGCAGGCCCAGGTCATCCAGAGGTGTGGAACAGACGGGGTGCTGCAGCCCCCTCCAGCTCACCCGTCCTTCCTCACATCCACCCTGTCACTGCACCAGAGGCCCAGCAGTGCTTCTGCTGAGGCTCCTGCCAGGGACCACTGGCCACCTGCACCTGCCATTTGCCTCTGGGGTAAAATTTTGGGGAGTAGAGGGATTTTTGCCTCTTTCAGGTTATACTCCTACTACTAGTTTATCCAAAACAGTGAACAATTTGATGAGACTGGGAGAGACAGCCAGCCCCTTCTGTTAAGAACTGTGGGCATCCTCGCCTCAGGAGCTCCTTAGCAAGCACGGAAGTCAGCCTGGCTGGCCCAAAGGGAAGGCCTCTCCCGCTGCGTCCTCTCTGTGCCTGCCTATCCCTGCGGCCCTACGTACTGGCAGGGTGGGTGGCGGTAGAGAGGAGGGGAAGGGAGATGATCCCAGACTGGCAGGGTATCTCTGGGGACAGTGAATTTGACTAAAAATTAATAATGCTGACATAGGCCATTCGTACTCAATTGTGGAATAACAGGACAATCTAAGATAAAAATCATGAGAAATAAGGACTTGGAAGTTTCAGATTTGTGCCTCCTCCCTACACTCTGCAACATGAAATCAATCTCTCTGCTTCTTTGGAACAATTTTCAACATCTCTGAAGAGACTGTGAAGCAGGTAGCTTTTTCTCCTTGGGTCTGGTTCCCTCCACTGAATAGCCCTGTGGACATTTGTGAGAGCCTGTGGAGAAATACTGAGAGAAAAGAAAAGACAATGGTCTGTGCAGGGCTCTGTGCTGGCGCGTGTGTTGGGGGGAGGGTCCCTATTCTTGCCTCCGCACCTCCAGGGTTGGTGGAAAAGTGGGAGGCTGGGAATATTTATCAGTCTCTTTTTCTTTCTTTTCAATTACAACGATACCTCAGGGAATTAACTGCTAATAACCTTGTTAATTTAAAATGGATCCTTTGCCTTCTGGCCAGCTCAGGGAAGACTTAAGTCACACGGGGGTGGGTGGGTGGGTTGGGAGTTTGGGTGGTTTGAAGGACCAGAACAGGACAGAAGAGAGGTGGCTAGGTACGAGCCCCTGGGCAGATATTCAGGGCTGTGGCTGTTTGGAGCCACCTGGTTGTGGGAAGCACTGTGATGGGCCCCAAGGCCAAGGAAGTCTGGGATCCCTTCAGCCCCTCTAGGCTCCCAGACAACACCTGGATGGGTCCCCTAGGTGCACCATCTCAGGAAGAGAGCACCTTGGCCTTTGCCACGGTGTGGTGGTCACCCACTCAGCGTAAGGCATCTCCCTGCCAGGAACTATCACTTGTGTTTGGGCTCAGGATCCTGGAAACCCAGCCCCACCCCTTCCCAATCTCAGGGTTTTAAAGTATAGTTAGGAGGAGAATAAACATCTTGTTAGGATGGTTTAGGCTTTTGCCAAGTTCCTCTGCATGAGGTGGGTATCTGTGATCTTTCTCAGTTCAAAAGATTTACTCATTGGCCGAGGTCTTAGTCATATAAAGATGAAGAAAACAGTTTCTGCCCTCAAGGAGCTCATTGTTTCCTGGCCAGAGTCTGTCAAGCAGACAGTAAGAACAACACAAATTATGGAGCACAGGAAGGAAGTACCGCTCCTTGTAGGATATGGGCAGGTGAGAAGGGCAGAAGTCAGGGCAGGCTTCACAAGCAGGGGATGTTTAAACTGGGTGTCAGCGGATCCGGAGGTGTTCCCTAGGCTGGCAAGATGGCGGGCAGAACAGCCTTAGTGGAAGGAATGCAGGAAGCGAGAGAGGCTCCAGGCTTCAGCTGCTGGAAGCCGGGAAGTGCTTTGATATGGATGGAACACAGGGCAGAGGTGGAGTGAGGAGGTGGTTGGGGAGAAGCAGAGCTGCATCATGAAGAGTTAGTGACATTTCTTCTGAGAGGTCATCTCCCTTGTCCTGGGGATTGTGGACAGGGGAACTGGAGGCCACATCCCAGCCCAGGGAGGCTGCAACCTTGTGACATTAGCTCCTTGAAGGCTTGGCAAGGAGCTCTCTATTCCCCTGCCCTCCTTCCATTTTCAGAGTGGACGTTGGGGTGGGAAAGGAAAGGAAGCTAGAGATTTACAGAGAAACGGGTCCCCAGGTTTGTTTTTCCAAGTGGTTTCTTTCTGTCCCTCAGTGCCATTTTGGAGCCTGAACAGCTGAGTCCTGGGGTATATAGAACATCTGCCCCTCCCTGAGGAAGCCGCTGTTTAGAAGCCAGGAATCTCTGTTCCTAGTGGAGTTCAGCCTAGCAGTGACCAGCTTCATTCCATAAACATCAGCTCCTGGAGGAGACATGGATGGAGGTGGCTGGTGCCAGGGGGAAGAAGAGGATCCCCAGAAAGCCCAAGTCTAAGATATGGGAGCTGACGCCATCCCAGACAGTCTTCTCCCCTAAGAGATCATTGCCACCTCCAGTGGGCAGAATCATTCGCTTCTGCAATGGGCCTGAGCAATTGGAGCCTCCATTCTCTTGTCCTCTTGCTGCTGTTGCGGATTTTTTTTTTTTCTTTCTAAGACAAACAGCTGCAAAGCTCCATCTCTTAATGAAACTGTTTGATGTTAATTAATTATGGAGCTACCTCATTTGCATGCACAGGCTGTGGTTTCCCAGCTTCTTGCCCACCCTCCTCTGCCAGGAACCCTGCGTGTGCCTCAGGCAAAACACAGACTTGATAACGCTAGTAACTGCCCACCTGCAGGCAACTGTCCTGCCACATATGGAGCAGGACATACAGGCTGGCCACCTGTGCTGGGACATGTCCTGTGAGCCCTTGAACTTAAGAAGCTGGGTACTTGAGTTCTATCTGGTTTCTTTCCTTTGTTGATCAACTGTTTGACCTTAGATAGGCATTAGTTTTTCCCTGGCTTCAGTGCCCCTTTGGTGAAGTGGGAATACCAGTAATAATCATTCCAGTGGACCACAACTTGTCTTTGTGTCTCTGGTGTTGGGTATGGGGCAGGAGGTAATGTGTGTGGTTTTTTATTTTTTATTTTATTTTTTTTGCAGTTTTTGGCTGGGGCTGGGTTTGAACCTGCCACCTCTGGCATATGGGGCTGGTGCCCTATCCCTTTGAGCCACAGGCGCCACCTGGTAATGTGTTTTTATAATGATTGGCTGAATCAAGTGGTTTGGATCCTTTTAAGATGTTAAATCTAGGATTCTATGGGATCCCCACTTTTCCCGGGGTACCCAGTTTTACCTGCTGTAACCACAGGCCCTCTACTCTCTGACTGGTCACAGCATTGAGGCAGCATCCACTGGGTATAGAACCTAATTCTCATCAAGGAAAGCCATTAGGTCCTTGCAGGCCACACCCCAGAAGACTCTGCTTTGGAGGAGACACAGCAGGAAGGATGGTGGCTACTCATGGCTTAGGTAATAAGGCCCTGGTGGAGCAAGGGGTCTTCTCCCTCTGTACCCACGTATAAAGTCCAGTTCAGTAAGGCCAATCATTGTGGTCAGGCCAGGGACACCATGAACACCTAGAACAGCAGCCTTGTGCCAGGGCCAGGGCAAGGGACCTAAAGTCTTTGGTATTGAGGTAATTTAAACAGCAAATCCTCATGCCTTTGAGATTCAAGTAGACAGGAGGAATTATGTCGAATGGGCTTTTGAAGGGGCAAAATTCATACCAAGTTACAGTAGACTGAACTGAGCTCTTCTGTGATGGGCAGAGTGGGAGGTGGTGTGGGGTCTCCAGGCAGGGAATCTCCAGCTTTCTTGGAAAAGACCCCTCTCACTATAGACCCTTTTCCTATAAAATTGCATGTGCTCCTGTAAACCCCAAATGGCTCCTGGGCCTGAGGAAAAGGACTCTTGTTTGGTTTGGGCAAAGAAATCTGGGAATGTTTGAAATACCAGAGGGGTAAGGGGGGACAGCAGGTACAATGGGAGCCAGATGGCCTGCCCAGGGTTTACGTGGGACATCTGAGGGTGGCCTCCTGGGCAGACAGAACTTACTGTGGGAGAGGTTTTGTCTGGTGACTAAGGACTGACTCCGGGACCTGGGGGGCAAGCCAGCTGCAGCCCCAGAACATGGAAGCAGGAGGAAGGGCCCTGACTCAGCCTTGGGGCCAGAGACGGAGACAGAACAAGGAAGAAGGAAGAAGGAAGAACTCCCAGCCCTTGGGATGATGGGTGAGGTTGGGAGTTGGGGCAGTGAGGCTGCAGAGAAAAGACCTCAGATGAGAGCATGACAGGACTGGGCCTATGTCTGTGTGACACTGGGCCTTCAGGGTTCCAGAGGAGTGAGGAGGCCAGACAGCTTAGGTAGTGCTGGGAACTGAGATAAGCTGGGGCTTCACCCATTATCTCATTGAATTTAACCTTCAGAGGAACTTGGGTGGTAGGAATTGTTATTCCATGTTATTGATAAGGACACTGAGATTGGAGAGGCTGGGAGCCAGGCCCATCCAGATGGAGAGAGGAGAGCGGTAGGTGTGTAAGGAAAGGTGCTGGGTTTTTGTTTTTGTTTTTTTTTTTAAATTAAATCATAGCTGTATACATTAGTGCAATCAAGGGATACAATGTGCTGGTTTCACGTACAATCTGAAATATTTTCATCAAACTGTTTAACATAGCCTTCGTGGCATTTTCTTAGTTATTGTATGTAGACATTTGTATTCTGGCTTTAGTAAGTTTTGCCTGTACCCATTCTAAGATGCACCGTAGGTGTGGCCCCACCCATTACCCTCCCCCTCCCTTAACCTCCCCCCTCCCTTCCCCTTCCTTAGCCCTTTCCTCATAGTCTTGTGCTATAGTTGGGTTATAGCCTTCATGTGAAAGCTATAATTTAGCTTCATAGTAGGGCTGAGTACATTGGCTACTTTTTCTTCCATTCCTGGGATACTTTGCTAAGGAGAATATGTTCCAGCTCCATCCACGTAAACATGAAAGAGGTAAAGTCTCCATCTTTCTTTAAGGCTGCACAATATTTCATGGTGTACATATACCATGTTCGCGTGATTCCAGGCACAGGGTTGTTCACCCTCCACCATCAGTACCCAGTGCTTCTGTGGGGGCTCATGCTCTGGACGCCACTGTCTACCTTCCCCCTATCGGTCAGCAGTCAGTTTTTACCAGAATGGTGATCAGAAAGGGCCTCTATGTCTCCAGTCTGTGGTCATGGGCCCTGGGGACCCTGCTCTTTTGTTGGAGTTGAGTTTGGCTTCTGACCAACTGCCAGAGTAAGGATTGAGATCAGAGCTTCAGAAGGATGAGCCTCTCTTGCCTAAGAATGTTCAAAAAAACAAAGAAGAGAGACAGTTTGGGGTGTTGGGAAGCATGCCAGATGGGAAGGCTGATGGACTGGGACTTGGTGCCAATCTGCCACTAGCTGTTTAATTGATGGTAAGTTGCTTTTTCCTTCTAGGCCTCAGTTACCGAATCTATAAAATGGTTCAATTTACTATTCATCCATCTGCCTGCCTGTCCATCCATTATTCCATCCATCCGTTTGCCCCTCAAGCAAATACATATCAAATACCAACAGTATGCGGAACACTATATGTAGCACTGGGGACAGACATCGATGACAAAGCTGACATGGTTCTTTCTCTCGTGGATCTTAGAGTTGATCAGACAAGAAAGACATTAATAACATTAATAATTATAACAACAATAATAATAACAATACCTGTCTCCCATGGCTGTTTAGGGACTAAACTAATGAGACACTGTGGGAAAGTGCTTTTTATATGCACTTTCTTGCTAGGATTTTTAATTATTGCAGAGACTCCAAGCAGGAGTTAGAGAGGCCTTCTGCTCATTGAGCTAAGCTTGTTTAGTCCAAACCTCCATTCCCTCATTATCCACTCAGACAACTTGGGAGCTGCTGAACCTTCCCTTTTGCCCCCAGCCTCCAGCCACCTGTTGGGCCTTCCTCACTGGAGGGAAAAGAAGCCTCAGTGATCAGCTTCATCCCAGCCCTGTCTAGGGGGTGGGGTGGGGGAGCTGAGCTGACTATTGCTAATTGGCACCTCTGAACTTTGGCCAAGCCGGAGAGGGATATGGAGAGGTGGCAGGAGGTAGAGCCGTACATGGGTGGCCCTGCTAAGGGTGTCATAGACCCAGGATCTCCAGGGACAGGTCCTGAGGTAACCCCTCTCCCATGCCACCCGTTGGCTGTGCCCAGCTAATGTGACCCATGAATGCACAGTGGAGAGGGTAGAGCTATGATAGCAGAAGAGGAGGCAGATGGTCCAGAAGAGAGGACCTTTCCAACCGTGGCCTTCTTCAGATTCTAGAGAAGTATTCTTGTCTCCAGACCCCTGCTTGGGCCATCCCTCCATAGGGAGTGCCCTTTCTTTATCAGCACATCTCATGTGTCCTTCTAGACAAAGGCAGATACCTCCTTGACCAAATCCGCTCTACCCCTCGGCTGGAAGCAACACATTCTTCCTCTAAATGCCCACAGCACCTGGTTCACGCCTCTTATGACATGGATTCCATTCTCCTTTGTGCTATATATGTTGGGTATATGTCTTCTGTCCCTACCGTTCTTAGGGAGCCCTCCACCCAAATCCTTTCTTCACAGTACCTCACACTGTGCCTGAAACTTAAAAAGTGCTTGACAAAGTTTATCAAAAGATGCAATGATGTCTCTGGGCCTTCCGAGTGCTCATGGACTATTTCTGAAGGTGCATAGAGGTATATTCCCATTTTACAGATGAAGAAACTGAGGATCTGAAAGCCGAATAGTTTTTCTCAAAACCAAACAGCCAGTAAGAAGTAAAGACAGACTTCGAAGTCAGGTCTATTTTGCTTCAAATCTTTCACTCTCTACCAGATGCGGACAGTGTATTATTTTAGAGGACTCCTGTAGAGAACAAATGCAAACAAATAGTGATGAATGAGAGAAATAACTGAAGCAGCACCCCTAAGTGCAGGATGTCCTTACCATACTTGTGACTGATTGATTAGAATGCCATAGGCATGCTGACGTTGTGGGGCCACGGGGCCAGGATTCTGGTAATTTTGCCCTATGGCCCAGTGTTCTGGAAATGCGTTTAAGCTGTCGTGACTGGATTTCCAGAAGGTCTTCAGGCCCCTGGAAAATTTCCTCTGTAGGGAAATTGCTGACTTTACTCTCATAGCACTATAGCCAAAAGAATCAGTTTACAGCTTTTGGTTTTCAGTGCAGAAACATCTGGAATGGGTTGGAGGAGTCACCAATATGTTCAGCTGTCAGACGGGCCCTCTGATATCCAGCTCATCCAGTGAGTTACCCTTAGCCCCCCATTGTTGTGCTTCGTGGAATGTAACTTCCTTGTCTGCGAACCCTGGGAGATTTACACGGGCAAAATGGTCTTTGACACTTGCTGGTGGCTCAGTGTTTGACTCAGTAGTTCCCAAGATTTGTAGGAAAAAAACTTGCAGGGTATGTGTGTGGAGGATTGGCATCTTGTTTTTTTTTTTTTTCACTTTGTCAGGTATAGTGGATGTCTGTGGTCTTTGGCCAGCACCCCTTGCCCCTCTTTTTCAGCTACCAGATCCGTACTTCCTCTGGGGCACTGACTATACTGCTGTTCTAGGAGGGTGGAGGCACAGAACTGTCACCTTGGCCTCAGGAGTAATCCTGTTACTCAGATATGGCCAACATGATGTCCCTGGCCACAATGATTGGCCTTACTGAACTGGACTTTATAGGTGGGCGCAGAGGGAGAATGGAGATCCCTTTCCACTGACATCTTAAACCGGGATAATGTAAGCCCAGAGCAGCAACACAGGGGCCATTGGGTGGGAAGTGCAGTTGAGTCAGAGACAACAAAGGAAATGGAAAGAGAGGTCAAGAAGGGCGGTGCTCGTAGCTCAGTGGGTAGGAAGGGCAGTGCTCGAAGCTCAGTGGGTAGGAAGGACGGTGCTCTTAGGTCAGTGGGTAGGAAGGGCAGTGCTCGTAGCTCAGTGGGTAGGAAGGGCGGTGCTCGAAGCTCAGTGGGTAGGAAGGGCGGTGCTCGTAGCTCAGTGGGTAGGAAGGGCGGTGCTCGAAGCTCAGTGGGTAGGAAGGGCGGTGCTCGAAGCTCAGTGGGTAGGAAGGGCGGTGCTCAAAGCTCAGTGGGTAGGGCACTGGCCACATACACTCAAGCTGGCAGGTTCCATCTACCTGACATAATGACAACAACAACAACAACAAAAAAAAGAGGTAAAGAAAGGGAGAGATACCATCTGACTTTCTGGTTTTACCCCTGTTCCTCCTAGTTACATAGGCCAATATATTTCTGATTTTACAGTATCAGTTTAACTCCATCCCCTGCAACTGAAAGAGTCCTGCATAATAGTCAAGTAAGGTTATATATTATACACACACACACACGCACACACGTAAAACCACAAACAAAATAGGGACGACACTTTCAGAATTAAGAAGATCTTTAAAATTGAGTACATTTACCTTTATGGGAAATCTTACTATGTTACCCTTTTTTTTTTTTTTTTTTTTTAACTAGTGGAGACTTCATCTAAGGTTGGTGCCTGATGGCACACTTGTGTTTGGGAACCATAAATTTAACTTACTTTTTCTAGAGAACAGATTCTGAGCAGGGGGAAAGGCTCAAGAAAAAAGTGCGATGACTTGGACTGTAGAGGCGCCCTTGGCATTATGCTTCACATCAGGAGGGCTGTCCCTGCTCCAGTGACGGCACTGGAGGGTGTGTGTGAAGTCTAGGATTCTCCACTCCAGACCCAGCACCCCTTCCACCCACCGAGGTCTGGCTCCCTCTGTCTGATGTCCTGATTCCTGGGGTGCTCTGGAGAGTGCCCCGTGGACAATGGGTGTGTGGTCGTGGGAGCAGGGAACCAGCAGCAGGTTCATTCAGCTGAGCCTGGTGGGAGCCATTTTTGGTTTTATCTTGCCATTAATGGTTTTCTAAATTGGTGGCAGTGGAGCAAAAAACCCAATTTGCGCCTGGAGCACGCATGATTACTATTGTAATAACCTCAGCTAATAAGAATATGATGTGGGGCTAGGCTGGGAGAGAAAACACATTTCTCATTAGCTTTTGATTAATTACATAATTTCTTAGTTGCGGTGGCTAAGGGGGTGGGTGTTGCCGTCTCCTCACCTCACCTTAACCCTGGGGGGCCAGGAATAGTCTAGGGGCTGTGGCATTTCCACTGTGGCCACCAAGGGAGAATCCCCCACCTCTGCTCCCTCTTCCCTTCTCTCCTCCCTCCCCACATCTTTCCCATCTTCATTCACCCTCTCCTCTCCAGCCTCCCTTTTCCTGCCTTCTTCATCTCTTCTCTCCTCGAGTCTGACTGGCACTTTGTGTAAGAGCCCACACTGTCCCTCGCACACCAGATAGGTGAGTCCTGGCTAGTTTATAGGCCCTAGCTGAACTGCCTTGCTCCTTGAGTCCAAGTTTGCCTCTGGCAGGGTTCAGAGGTCCTGCTTGGGGTCTTCTCAGCAGCTGCTGTATGGTTTGAAATGGTTTTGCCCCCTTACTTCCTCACCACACTTAAGATGGGCCTGCTGGCCTGAGGCTTCTGCCCTCCCTCCTGGTCCTTGGCAGGCAGCTCTAGGCTGGATGAGATCCTTCAGATTCTCACATGTGGGACCTAGAGCTCAAAAGGATGCTGGCTGGGAACATTTTAATTTTATTTGTAACTCAACAGCTTGCTGTTGACCCCTGTTTTGTAACCAGAACTGGGCAGGGTCTATGCACAGTGAAAGCTATGGATCTTGCCATTAGATTGGGAAGAAGAGAGGCAGGTGGAGGAGAGGCAGACTCTAACACTAGGCTGTGCGCACCGAGAGCTAAGTGGACAAGCAAAGAGTCCAGGAGAGAGATGCCTCTGCAGACTGGAGGCTCAGGAGGGCTTCCTGGAAGAGGGCACTCTTGGGAGGCTTAGACAGAGAACGGGAAAGGATTGCAGGTAAGGGTGTGGTGTGAGCACAGAGCTGCAGGTGGGATGCTGGGAGCAATTCTGGAGGATGTAAAGGTGGCCAGTGTATTTTAAGTGGAGGTTTTTGCAGGAGAGACGATAAAAAGAAAAATTGCAGGCTGATCCTCTGGAATGCAGGACTAAGGATTTGGGACATACGGGATATGCAGTTGGAAGTCCTGAAAGGTGCTGGGCTGTGAGGTTGACAAAGTTTGCTAAATGGATAATGGCGGGTGTATTAGTGCTATGGTCTGAATGTTGGTGCCCTCAGAATTCACGTGTTGGAACTAAACCCCCAAGGCGATGGTATTAAGAGGTGGGGCCTGTGGGAGGTGATTAGGTCCTGACGGCTCTGGCAATATGAATGGTATTAGTGGGAACCTGTTTGCCCTTTGTCCCTTCTGCCATATGAGGACACAGAGAAGGTGCCAACTATGAGGAACAGGCCTTCACCAGGCGTTGAATCTGCTGGCGCCTTGATCTTGGACTTCCTGGCCTCCAGGACTGTGAGACATAAATTCCTTTTGTTTATAAATTATTCAGTCTAAGGTATTTGTTATAGCAGCAGGAATAAACCAGACAATTCATTTTCTATTGCTGCTGCAACAAATTACCACAGAATTAGCAGATTAAGGCAACCCAGATTTATTATCTCACAGTTCTGCAGGTCAGAAGGCCAGGTTGGCTGGACTGGTTTCTCTGCTCTGGGTTGCACAATACTGAAATCAAGGTGTCGGCTGCCTGGGCTCTTATGGGGAGGCTCTGGGAAGAATCTGCTTCCATCCACATTCATTCAGGTTCCTTGTGGTTGTAGGACTGTTCCATTTTCTTGCTGGCTGTAAGTTGAAACCACCCATATCCCCTGAGGCCTCTTCCAGCTTTTGCACCTGGGGTCCCCCATCCCAGGGCCAACGTCAGAGCATGAAATCCTTTTCCTGCTTGCAGGCTCTCCGACTTTCCCTTCTCCCACATGTCTTTTGTTACTTTCTCTTTGGCTACATCTCTCTTCAGCTGGAGAATGTTCTCTTTTAAGCGTGCATACGATTAGATTGGGCTCACTGGATAATTCAAGCTAATCTATATTTTAAGGTCTGTAACCAT
Source organism: Loris lydekkerianus (assembly GCA_963574355.1). NCBI lineage: Eukaryota > Metazoa > Chordata > Mammalia > Primates > Lorisidae > Loris > Loris lydekkerianus. The sequence goes on from CAUYPK010003397.1 coordinate 100,862, forward strand.
AATTACATCTGCAAAGTCCCTCTTGCCGTGTAATGTAACGTATTCAGAGGTCCAGGATTAGGGCATGGCTATCCTTGAGGAGAGGCAGTATTCTGCCTACCACACGGGGCAGGACAGATTGGGTGGCTCCTGCAATAGTCTGGGTACATGGAAATCAGGGCTAGAACCTGGGGTGTAATGAGAATGGAAACACTGGGCAGGTGCTGAGTCATTTCAAAGAAAACTAGAGGATGCTTGATGATAGGTTGTGTGTGTGTATTGGGGGTGTGCGGGAATAAGGGGAAAGGTGAAGTTAACTTAGGATCCAGGTGAGGGAACAAGGGAAAAAAACCTCACTGGTCATTCTAGGAGGAGGAGATCATTGAGAGTAGAGGCTGCATTTGCTTCAAGATGACTCAGGGAAGACAGTAGAGTTCTTGCTAAGCTGGAACTGTCTTAGGAGCAGCTGAGGACAGTTACCAGAAATGTCAGACCCGGTACTACAAGTCTGCAAGCAGTGGTTGAAGGCTTGGGGATAGAGGGTAGAAAGAAATAGTTGGGTAAGAGCCTTGAGGGATGACCAAAGAAAAGGTAGAAAGAAGAAGAAAAGCTAGAAAGAAAGAGAGAGAGAGAGACAGCAGGCATAGGATGGAGAGGGGTGGGGTGAGGGCCTGTCGGATTGGCCAGGGAGGGCTGATGGGCAGAGGGCTGGCAGGAGGTGGGATAAAGGCTACATGTTGGTGATGGGTTGGGTGCTGGTGATGGGGATGTGCATTTACAGGCTCAGGGGCTGAGGAAAGTCCAGGTGGTATGGAAGAAGGGAAAGAGGGAAGGAGGGAAAAACACACTGGAGGCTCAGTAGGGGCCCCAGGGACAGTGTGTTGGCATGTGAGGAAGGGGGCAAGCCAGGGCATCAGAAAGTAGGGCAGAGGAAGAGACTGGCACAGCTGGAAGGAGAGGAAGGGGCATAATTTCAGGGACCAGGCCTCCACAGTGGTGGGGGCTGATGAACCAGAAGCTTGCAGGGCAAGAGACCAAGGGTGGATTCATAAACCTAAGTGGGTAGGGCTGAGCTCACAAATTTCAAGAGTAGGAGAGTCAGCTCCTCATCATTCCTGGTAGGGGGCAGGAGGAGTTGGGCAGGCCAGTGGGACGCCCACAGGGACTACCTACCTGACTGCGAGGTGGAAGTTTCCATACTGGCCCAGCGCTGCTTTCTGGAAGTCTGGCGCCAGGGCTAGCCCTACTTGGGTAGGATTGGCTAGGTCTGGATTCCTGTCCCTCTTAGAACAGGAAGCCTTTGGAGGTGGCAAGATGGCCTGTGGGGAAGGGGCAGAGTCCAGAGCCAGGCAGAGCAGCAAATGTAGCCACTGTGGGGTCCTTCCTACTCTGGGTCTATCTTCTTACCCTGATTATCTTGGGGGGCTAAGTCTGTGCAGCACAGAACTTCCTTAGGTGAGAGGTATTAACTTTTTCAAGAGGGATTGGGAAAAGGAGGTATAAGGGTGTCCAACCTGTCAAAGGACCCTGCGGGAGTGGGAGAGCACAGGTTAGGACTCTTGGCTTCATCAGCGCGTGGTCACGCTGGTGCACCTCTGTATGTGTTAGGCCCTCTGTGCATCCCAGCTTCCCTTCTACTTCTGACATTTCAAGGGCCATTGTTTGAGGCCTAATTGCCTGCCAGAGCACACTGCTGAGAGTCCCCACAGATGTTTCTCCTCTGGCGGGCTGCTCAGAGCCAGCTCCCACTGTTCGCAGGCACCCAGAGACAGGCTGGGAATAAACTCAGAGGGCGGGTGGACCCAGCCAATCTTTGCTGGCGGGCAGTCTGTGCTGAGCCTCGATGGTGCCTGTTTGTGTGCTTCTGTGCACATTACTTGTGAGAGTGGGGGCTGTCCACAGCTCAGACCAAGCCTTGGAACTTTTGGGGGACTTTAGGCTTGGGAGGTTATGGAGATGGCCCGGGGCTTTGGATGGGCCGAGGGAATGGAGAGGGTCTGGTGTGGTGACACAGGCAGGGTGCGTCCAGCCCTAGTGCTCAGCAGAAGGGCCGAGGACGCCTGGGATGGAGGGAAGCCTGGGAAGCCCAGGGCTCTGCATGGCCCTTCCCCTACCCGCCTCTGCAGCATCCCCACGGCCCTCCGCTCCCTCTGCGGCCTCCCACCCCGCTAGGGAAGAGGAAATCTCGCCAGAGATCCATGTAAAAATAGATGTATTTCTGGATAAGCAGCGAGCCTGAAAAAACGGCTGAGCCGGAGTCTGCTCCGCTGACAGAAGATCTATGTACCAAATTCCTCTTCAAAATCTATTTCTCCAGAGATTTATTCTTGCAGGGCCCAGCCGAAGGGTAGGGGTGGGGGGCAGTTCGCAGCACCAGGCGACTGGGAAGCCACTGCTCCTGTTCTTTGAAGCCCAGCCGCCCCCACCCTTTCCCTGGTGACTTTCTCCCAGTGTGAGTGGTGGTCAAGTTAGGTAGCAGCTGATGGGCTCTGGCCAGAGTAGAAAAGTCAGGGCTGAAATGCAAGAGGGATTTCAATGGCAAAAAGGTCATTGTCATGCATTAGCCTGGCTGGATCGGAAGCCGAGGGATGCAGTGTGACACCCATCCTGGCGGCTGCGAGAATAAGTGACGGCTGTATTTATGTTTCCATCTAAATGCATGGATCAAAGCAGACACTTTAATCTATTCAACAACAGCCCGAGGATTAAAAAGTTGCAGGCAAATCACACTCTTAAATTGGTAATATATTTTTGCTTGTCACTTGACAGATCATTTTAGAGAGTGACTCCAGGCCAGGTGGGGGACCTGGAGATTAGAACCAGTCTTCCTTACTAGAAGCGGCCCAGCCCCAGAGGGTGTGGCACGAGTCCCCTCACTTACTCTAGTTCCTGGGCGTCCAGTTGTGGGGGACTTCTGGAAGGGATGTGGAGCTCAGGTGGAGTATCAGGACTAAGGTCATTCAGGTCATGCTGATAAATCTGCCTTAATCTCTGTAACAGCCTAGGAGGTGCCACTATAATCATCCCCACTTCACGGACCAGGAGATTGAGCTAGATGGTTTGCCTGGGTCACACAACAGTAAGTGGCAGGGTGGCATGCAAAACTAGATGTTTTGACTCCCAGTCTAGCGCTCTTGTCCCTCTGCTGGAGCTGCTGGGTAAGAGTGCAGTTCCCTCTGGGGGCCACAAAGGGCAGAAGAGAGGCAGAGTGGGCGCTACCACTTGCAGCGTGACCCTCAGCAAGTTGTTTTACTTCCTAGCTTCCACATTTGTAAAATGGGGGTAGTGAGAGCATCTGCGTCCTGGGTGGTCCTCCTGAGGATATGAGGTGATGCAGGGAACGCACTTAGCGCACTCACTGACTGGTGGTAAGAACTTAGGGTTGTGCTGCGCTCAGGACATGACCAGACAGAAAAGAACTTACAAGAATGACTTTCTGAGGCATGGTTAAAGAAACCAGGCCTTTTAGCCAGGAAGAGAGAAGGCTGTCTCCTAACAGACTGGATTGTGAAAAGAAAGGGAGATTTCACCTGCTCTGCATGACTCCAGTAGAAGCGACTGGGTCCTTGTGGAGACTGATGGATTTCAGCTATAGAGAAGCAAGAAGTTTCTAATCACCAGCGCTGGGCAAAGAGGAGATAGCAAACTCACCCAGTGGTGACATTTAGATCAGATTTCTTTAAAGGTCTCTTCCCTTTCACAAAGGAGAATTTTAAATTCCAAGAGAAGTAGGATGGGCTCCTCAACATTCCTGGTAGGGGCAAGAGGAGTCGGGCAGCCCAATGGGATCAAATAATCACAGTTTTAAAAAAGGTGTTCTTTGTGTATACACTGAGATTTAAGCCTACTGATTTATGCTGCGCTCAGATCCTCATTAACCTGAGGGGGATGGTAGCTGTTTAGGAAGCACCAGGCAGCACAGGGATGGCAAGGCCAGCCCAGGGCCAAGCGAAGAATTCCTGCTCCCTGCCCAATTTAGCCAACGTGGTCTGTGGAACCAGAGCTCTGCCGGCCCACAGAACAGTGGATTTGGGGTTGTAGAGACTTGGGTTTCCATCTGCTTCCATCTGTTACTGTGCAGGTGTCCATCCACTGGCCACCTGGGCCTCAGTTTCTCCGGATGAAAGCAGGGGGCCAGTATTTTCCTTGCTCACTTTTCAGCGCGGTTCTGAAAATGGGGAGAAGCTGTTCCTGGGAGAGCCGGGCGTCCCGGGACCCGGCTGTGCACACGCGCCTGACGCCCGCATCGTCCCCCTCTGCCCGCACAGGCGGAGAGGGGGTGCGGCGCGGCCAGATTGCACCATCTGGCTGTGCGGAAATGGAGCGCAGGTGTCGTGTTTGGGGCGTAGGTAATTGCTGACGGCTGAGCCAGCTCTCGCCGATATGGTCCCGGAGCGAGACGAGTCCCTGGCGCGGGCGCGGGGGGTGGCGGCCGTGTGGTTCCCGGCCTGGAGCTGCGCACTGCTGAGCTCCTTTCCTGCGCCCCCAGCCTGCTCCCTCCTGTGAGCCTCGCTACAGCTAAGAAAGGGAGGTCAGGGCATTATCGGATTCGTTTCACCGGCATGGAAATCGAGAACCGGAGAGGTTAAATCTCGGCCCAAGGTCCTGCAGCCAGTCAATAGTGGGCCTGAACTAGCCCTCGGGGTCACCCGACTCTTAATTCCATTTTTCTCGCATGACCCCGCTGCGCTGTGCAGTTCAGGAAACATTTACGGAGAGCCTCCCAAGGGTCAGGGCCCGCGCTGGGTGCAGGGATTCGGACTGGACCTCTGGCTCTGTTTCTGAGCAGGTGCAGTCTTAACCCTGCAGTTTGAACAGCCTGCGGTGTCCACCACCAGGCTACCAGAGGTATTTCTCTAGAGTGTAGGGATGGCCAGTTCACATCCTCTTCCGCCCCCTGGTGCAAGGCCTTTCTGAATCTGGCCTCAGTCTACCCCAATGGCTTCATTTCCCCATGCTCCTCCCAATCCCCCACTCCCTCAAGTCTAGCTACACAGGTACTTAGCTACACACAGGTCTACCATCCTCCATTTTACAGTAATGGGGGGGAGTCAGGGAGCGGGGGTGGGTGGGTGTTGGGACACACTTCAGCGTCCTTTTCCAGCCTGGAACCCAGCCCGTCTAAATGCACTCATGCCTTCAGGCTTGGAGCTCAACTGTGACTTCATCCTTGAAGCTTTCTTTGATTCTCCAGTCCTTCCTGATTTTGCCCCACCAACAAATGTCTCCTTTTCTGGTGCTTCAGTGCCCTTTGCAGAGGGCATTCAGTTTCTATGTGACTCCCTCGCTAGACTGTGTGCTCGAGTCTGGGGACTGAATCTTATTAAGCTATAACTTGTTCCTAGCCCCAGCATCAACCTCTCACTCAGGAGATCCTCAGGAATACAGATGAGATGGTGTATGTGAAATTGTTTTATAAAGTACCACACAATGGTGCTAATTTTGTTACTGCTAAAACTGAAAAGTGTTTATTGAATTAAAGCTCTAGGGAATAAAGGATGTTTATCTCAACAACCCCCTACTTTTAAGTTCCAGATTATTTTTGTTATCCATGTAAAATCACAATAATAACAATAGCTAACATGTATTGACCTTTTGTATCCAGTATTATTATTATAAGTATAGAGACTCATGCATACTATGTGCATCTTTCAATTTCTGCACATTAGTTAACAAGTTAAGACAATATTGAGGCTGAACGCAGTGGCTCATGCCTATGATCCTAGCACTCTGGGAGGCTAAGGCAGGTGGAATGCTTGAGCTCAGGAGTTCAAGACCAGCCTGAATAAGAGTGAGACCCTGTCTTCACAAAAAATAGAAAAACTAGCTGGGCATTGTAGTGGGCACTGGTAGTCCCAGCTACTTGGGAGGCTGAGGCAGGAAGATCGCTTCAGCCCAAGAGTTTGAGGTTGCTGTGAACTATGACACCACAGCACTCTACCCAGGGTGATAGAGTAAGACTCTGTCTCAAAAACAAAGAAAAAAAAAGAAAAAGAAAAAGAAAAAAAAAGACCATATTGAAATTATGTCATGAATCTTCAAGTGTGTGTCCCCCCCCAAAAAAAGCCTCCTGTTTTCAAATACCTCTGTGGATGCAGCCTGCAGCTATCAGATGCTCCAGTGAGGTCAGGAGCTGACCCTTGGCCTAGCAAGGTCATCTATACTTTGTTCATTTGCTCCTCCTACAACAGTAACCAGCAGACCTTTTCACCTTGCTTTGTGGGGGCAGCAGTCAGTGTCCCAACAGGACATGCCCAGGGAATACATAGGTATCTTAAAAAGGAATGTATGTTTCTGTGAGTCTATCAACATTTTCATTTCACGTCTGGACAGCACATTTTTATCCTTTCGGTATTTATGGAGGACACAAAATAGAACTGCTCTGAGTGAATAAACAGAGAAGATTAAAGGCCTACATCCATGGTGGGCCCGGTTTGGGAGGCGACAAGCCAGGAGGTGTTGCTTTGTTACTTGGCTATAGCACTGAATAAAAACACAGTTGTGCCTCTGAGTTGTTTCTGAAACCTTGGGCTCCTTACCTTCTGAGTTTCAGCATTCAGAGGTTGTGATCAGCATCTTTGTGTACGTGTCTGGGGGTGTTCCTGTGAGTACACAGGTGAGCATGGAGGAAATACAGGTGTGTGAGATGAAGGAAGCGTGTGCGCCTCCTGTGTCTGTGGAGTGGGAGTAAGCGTGTATAGAGAAGGGGCAAAAGTGGATCTTTCTGGGTGTCAATCTTGTATGTGAATGAGCATGTACACGCAGGGATCTGTATTTTTTTGTGTGAAGATGGGTCCAAATGTAAAACTGGGATGTTATGTGGCATGGACGTGGATCTGAGTTTGTGTTCACAGTGGAGCCTAGGCGTGCATTGCTCAGCAGGTGCTTCTGTCTGGATGGGTGGGGGAGGGAGGTTATGGGTGAACATGTGAGCTCTGGAGACAGGTCCCTGTGGGCTTTGTATGCCCAGCTCCTGTGGCTACTCCTGGCTTGGTTGCTGCCTCTGGTCCCTGGTGGTTCTGCCTTTCTGGTCTGCAGAGAGATCAACACCCTTCAAACCAGCTGCCTTGTTGGCTGCGGCTCACTTGGTTGGCCTCCCGATGCCTGCAGTTGCCATGGAAACCAAAGTAGGTCTGCTTCTGTCTGCCACCAGGTCCCTGGGCTAGGGCAGCTGTGGGCCAAAGCCACCGTATTGAGAGCTGGTGGGGTGGGAGGAAAGGAGGGGTCTGGGGGGACCCTCTGAGTCTATTTCTCCTCACACCCTCCTGGGGTCTTTTTTCTGCTTGCAAACACATGGGCAGGTCCCTGATGTCAAACAGCTGGGATCAAAACAGCCCTGTTAGAAAAGGACCTGAGCAGTTGACTTGTTCATATACACTAAATCCTTTCCTGAAAAAAATTGAAGACATATGCTAATTCCACATTACGGTGCATGTCATTTGTACACTATCAATTCAGTGCCCAACCTAAAGTGGCTTTTTAGGGGAGAGCCGGTGATATCTGATGGGAGGACTCTGTACATGTTTCTGTGGCCTGGTTTCATAATAGGCATCGGCTCAGGGTTCACTGTGCTGGGAAAAGTTGAACATGACAGTGTTAAGCACTGACCAGATCATAGATCCTGTTTGGTTTTGAAAAACAGAGTAGCAAGCACAATCCTAGCTGCATAAGCAAAGGGCAATACATTGTTAGGGAGACGCAGCAAAGTGGCACAATCATGAAACAAAGCTAGGGAAGGATTAACACGAAAGTTAGGGTAATGATTACAGGGCAAAGCTGGGGGTGCGGGAGGCATGGCTGGGGGTGTGGGTGGGAGGACAGCATCTGCTGTCTTAACCCAGGTGGTTGAGTCATGGGTAAGCGAGACACAGAAATAGCCCTTTCCCTGGGACCAGGAAAGCAGGTCTACATCCTGCCTGCATCTCTTAGGAGGTGGAATGAGTCTAACCATCTCCAACATGTCTCGGTTGTCCTTGTCTTTAAAGTGGTGGGGTAGACCAGTAATCACTTAGGAGCGTTCCAGGTAGATTCTTTTGCCCCCTTTTGGGTGGAATGATTTGTTCATCTCTGCCCCATGCCTGGTGGGCACTGTTCTTAAGACATTATGCTGCTTTGCTTGGTGAAGATGGTGTTTCTCATTATTAAAACTGTGTAAAGTGTTTTTGTTGGTTCCAGAGTGTAGTGTTGGGGTCCTACACTCTGGTGGACCCCTGAGCAATAACTCAATGGAGAGCCCCTCAGGAAACAAGGTAACCTGGGTTTGATAGTCCTTAAAACACAAGACCTGTTGGGCAGGTCAGCTCTGCAAGCAAGCTGAGAACTGCAGGCTGTCTTAGGTGGGGGCCAGGAAAACCAAATGACAGGTCTCCTCAGTACTGTTTGATGCAGAGAATCCACTGTTAGTGATGAAAAGGCCCAGTTGGGACCACAGACCCCAAGGAAAGACAGAATCTATCATAAGGACCGTGACAACTCCAGGGCAAGGATCTGATGCTTGTCATTCACACATCTTCTCAGCACAGAGTGCGCTGTATTTATTGAATGAATATCTTTGGGGCAAATTCAAATTAATGTCATTGATATTCTTGAATGCAATGCTTCATGAAGACCTTAGGAGGTAGTCTGGTAGATGTCAGAGGTTTGCTATAACTCTTAATGGTAGAGTGCATGGGTTTTGGGAACAGGTAAGGGTCTGGGTCTTTGCTCTGGTTTTTACCAAGTATGTAACCTTGGGTCTCTCTAATCCTTTTTTTTTTTTTTTTTTTAATTTTTATTTTTTTTAAGCAGGAACTCAACTTTATTGCGTCAAGCAGCTGCTTATATAGAGCGTGGGGAAGGGGTGGGGAAAGAAGGCAGGGGATGAGGTGCGTGACAGGGTGGGGCCAATGGCATGGTACCACGTTGGCTGTATCTAGGTAGAGGCAGTTTCAGGCCGGGCCTTGCTGAGTCATTGCTACGTGGAAGTAGCTCGATGGATCTACATCTAGTCAGGCTCAGGAAGTTGCACTAAGCCTCAGGCACATGGCAGGGCCCCAAAATTCCCTCTTTTGTTTTTTGTATGGTGGAAAAACATAGCCCCTGTCTTAGGTTGCCTGCTCTTGCAGTTTCAGTCTTACCCGTCATGGGGATACAAACATCAATGGTTTGGTCCCTGTCTT
>CAUYPK010003399.1:0-68636 GCA_963574355.1 Loris lydekkerianus
TGTCTTAAGTTTAAATCTTTTATCCAGTGAGAGTCTATCTTAGTTAATGGTGAAAGGTGTGGGTCTAGTTTCAATCTTTTACAGGTTGCCAACCAGTTTACCCAGCACCATTTGTTGAATAGGGAATCTTTTCCCCACTGAATGTTTCTAATTGGCTTGTCAAAGCTCAAATAACGGTAAGTACCTGGATTCATCTCTTGGTTCTCTATTCTGTTCCAGACATCTACTTCTCTGCTTTTGTGCCAGTACCATGCTGTTTTGATCACTATTGATATATAATACAGCCTCCAGTCTGGTAGCATGATTCCTCCTGCTTTGTTTTTATTGCTGAGTAATGTTTTGGCTATTTGAGGATTTTTATGATTTCATATAAAATGAAGTATTATTTTTTCAAGATCTTTAAAGTATGACAATGGAGCTTTAATAGGAAGTGTATTAAAATTATATATGGCTTTGGGCAGTATGGGCATTTTCACAATGTTGATTCTTCCCAGCCATGAGCATGGTATATTTTTCCATCTGTTAATATCTTCAGCTATTTCTTTTCTTAGAGTTTCATAGTTCTCTTTGTAGAGATCTTTCACGTCCTTTTTTAGGTATACTCCCAAATATTTCATCTTCTTTGGCACTACTGTGAAAGGAATAAAGTCCTTGATTGTTTTTTCAGCTTGGTTATTGTTGGCACATATAAAGGCTACAGATTTCTGGGTGTTGATTTTGTAGCCTGAGACATTGCTGTATTCCTTAATCATTTCTAAAAGTTTTGTTGTAGAATCCCTAGTGTTTTCTAGATATACGAACATATCATCTGTGAAGAGTGAAAGTTTGGTCTCTTCTGACCCTATGTGGATACTGTTGATCACCTATCCTTCCCTAAATGCAAGGGCTAAAATTTCCATTACAATGTTAAAGAGCAAAGGAGACAATGGACAACCTTGCCTGGTTCCTGATCTAAGTGGAAATGATTTCAATTTGACTTCATTCAATACGATATTGGCTGTGGGTTTGCTGTAGATGGCCTCTATTAGTTTAAGAAATGTCCCTTCTACACCAATTTTCTCAAGTGTTCTGATCATGAAGGGATGCTGGATATTATCAAAAGGTTTTTCTGCATCAATTGAAAGAATCATATGAAGAATCATATGAATCATATGGTCCTTATTTTTAAGTTTGTTTATGTGTTGAATTACATTTATGGAATTACAAATATTGAACCAGCCTTGAGACTCAGGGATAAATCCAACTTGGTCATGGTGTATAATTTTTTTGATGTGTTGTTGGATTCTGTTGTTAGAATCTTATTGAGTATTTTAGCACCATTATTCATTAGTGATATTGGTCTATAATTTTCTTTTCTTGTTGGGTCTTTCCCTGGTTTGGGGTTCCGGTGATGTTTGCTTCATAGATAGTTTTGTGTAATATTCCTTCTTTTTGTATATTTTGGAAGTGGTTTAATAGTATAGGTACTAGTTCTTCTTTAAAGGTTTGGTAGAATTCTGACATAAAGCTATCTGGTCCTGGGCTTTTCTTTTTAGGGAGATTTTGTATAGTTGATGCTACTTCAGAACTTGATATAGGCCTGTTCAACATTTCCACTTCGTTTTGGCTAAGTCTTGGTAGGTGGCATACCTTCAGGTATTGGTCGATTTCTTTCAGATTTACATATTTGTGAGAGTAGAGTTTCTTGTAGTATTTGTTAAGGATTTTTTGAATTTCTGAGGGGTCTGTTGTTATTTCATCATTACCATTTCTGATTGATGAAATTAGAGATTTGACTCTTCTTTTCCTGGTTAGGTGGGCCAAAGGTTTATCTATTTTATTGATCTTTTCAAAAAACCAACTTTTGGATTTATTGATCTGTTGTATAATTCTTTTGTTTTCAATTTCATTTAATTCACAGCTGCAGGAATTTTAAAACATTTTTAGTGCAGTTGAAGAAGTTCTTGGTTTTTTTGTTTTTGGGGGTCTGAGTGGGGGTCAGAGTGTCACTCTGTTGCCCAGACTAGAGTGCAGTGGCATCAGAGGTCACAGCAACATCAAACTCCTGGGCTCAAGCAGTCCCCCTGCCTTAGCCTCCTGAGTAGCTGGGACTACAGGCACTTGCCACAAAGCCCGGCTAGTTTTTCTATTTTTAGTAGAAATGGGGTCTCACTCTTGCTCAGGCTGGTCTCAAACTCCTGGCCTCAAGCGATCCTCCTGCCTCGCCTTCCAAAGTGCTAGGATTACAGGCATGAGCCACCGCACCTGGCCTAATTCCTCATTCTTTTCATTCTCTTCAGAGGCAGTGAATTCTCATTGAAGCTTTGCCTTCAATGGAATCTTCATTCAAGGTGATTCCGGGTGGCAGATCTGACATCCTATTTCCCCTTGCATGCCGTAGGCTTCCAGATCTAATCTCTTACCGTGTGCTGAATTTTTACTGACATGAGCCCCAAGCAGTGCAGATAATCAATTTCAGCTTCTCTGTGTCTCCTCCAGCGCCCATTGCCTGCAACCTCTCCTGGCACCAAGGTCTATATAAGGCAACATTCTTTGTTGCAGGCAACAAAACCCAGCTCTTGTTAACCTAAGAAGAAAAGGATGTTCAAAGAATGGATATTCAAAGAATGTTGGGTGACTCATGAATCGCAAGCAGGCTGGAGGCTGAGTGTGGGGGGGACAACAAGGTCAATGTTTTCAGGTGTAGCTCTGAGGGCCTCACTCCAAACACCTGCTGGCGCCCACAGTTCCTACGACCAGCACCTCTCAGCCGAACACCGAGGACTAGGCACTTTTGTCCCAGGGCCTGAGCCAGGGTGATGCTCTGTTTCTTGGCAGCACTAGCTTTTTCATTAAATCTTGAGCTGGAGCATCTGATTGTTGAACCTCTCAGGCCTCAGCTGTGTGGAAGTCTGAGAAAGTGAATAGTGGATATTTTTAGTGTCTATAAAGGGGGATGGTCTATGGGGGTCTGAGGCCCACAAGGTGGGGTTCAGAGAGTGGGTGATCAAACAATGGGACAAAAGTAAAATGTCTACTTCATTCTGTGCCACATCTTTCATCTCTTCCAGACCAGCACAGGATGAGTCTGCCTGCCCAAATATCCGTTCCTTCCGATTTATCACGCCTACTTGGTGATGAACTTGAGGATAGGGAAGTCTATCACTCTTTTACCAACAATTGGATCCCCAGATCCTTGTGCAGTTGTGGGCACATCACAGGCACACAGCACACATTGGGTGACAATCCTGTGGGGCCAGGAGGAAGGTGAGGTACAAAGGTTAAGGGGCATCAAGAAACCAGCAGTCCCACTTCTGGATGTACACTCAGAAGAATTGAAGGCAGCATTATTCGCACGGGCCAGAAGGTGGAAGCAACCCAAGTGCCCGTGGCAGATGAATGGATGGACACAATGTGGCATGAATGTGTATTTGTGTTTCTATGGAATATCATTCAGCTTTAAAAAAGAAGGAAATGCTGGTACATTCTACAATATGGATGAGGCTTGAGGGCATTGTGTAAAGGGAAATTAACCAACTGTAGGAGGACAAATAGTCTGATTCCTCTCACATGGGGTCCGTAGAGCAGTCAAATTCATAGCGACAGAAAGTAGATGGTGCTTGCCAGAGGCTGGGGGAAGGAGAATGGGGAGTTAGTGTTTAATGGGCACGGAGAGCTTCGGTTTTGCAAAGTGGAAAGATTTCTAGAATTAGCTAGGCATTTTGGCATAAGCCTGTAGTCCTAGCTACTCAGGAGGCTAAGGCTGGAGGATCACTTTAGCCCAGAAGTTTGAGGTTGCTGTGAGCTAGGCTGATGCCACAGCACTCTAGCTGGGGTGACAGTGAGACTCTGTCTCAAAAAAAAAGAAGAAAGAAAAGAAAAGAAGAAAGGAAAGATTTCCAGAAATGGATGGTGGTGATGGTTGTATAACACTGTAAATGTACTTAACGCCACCGAATTGTACACTTAAAAATAATTAAGATGGCAAACATATAAAAACGTTATGTGTATTTTAACACACACACAAAAAAAATTGAGCAAGAAAAAAAAGCCTTGCAGCTACAGCTCTCCTGGCCAGAAGTGAGCTTTTCCTGAAAATGTTCTACCTAAGATTTCTTTAAACATGGAGGAGCTGGGTGGCAAAATCTCTCTTTGATGCCAATGTCTGTGGCAGAGATGCCAATCTGTGGCTCACCTCCCAGGCCTGGCTTGGTGCCCAGTGCCTGCAGATGTGGGATGGAGGAAGGACAAGCTGCAGGGGCTCAGCCTGGCTCTGGCCAAGGCTCTCAAGTGCACAGCAGTCACATTAAGCTCTGTAGACACACACCTACCCCTTCCCAGGCACTGGTGCAGTCACCTGTCGGGACACCGGGGCACTCAGGCACCCTGACCCTGCACACTCAGAGCCAACAGAGGGCAGATACCCGTGAGGTTGATGGTAAGCAGGGCCTGGCTGTGTCTTGTGGGATGGTCCCTGCTTTCCCGGCATCTGAGACCCTCCCATGACATGGCAGTTGGCAGAGTGGAGAAGAGAACACAGGTTTGGGTTTAGGTGCCAGCTCTGCTGTCCGCTAGCTTTGTCTCCTCATCTACTAAATTGGTGTAAAATCACCCCAGCTTTGTCAGGTTGTATGAGGATTAAATGAAGGGACTGGAAACTGCTCAATGTCACATCTAGGGAATCAGACCCTGCCCCCTTCTTGCTAAATGGCACATGATTGGCTTATGCAGCCAGTGCCAACAGATGAATGTGATTGGTCTAACCCAGTCATGGACATCTGATTCCTCTGAACCACCAGCTGGTCTCAGTGTGGTCATGTTAACCTCATTCTGGCTAATGAGATATGAGAGGAAGTGGAGGGAGAGTAACAGTGGGGACTTGTTCTTAGTAAAAAGAGACTTCTAGGGAGATAGCCCTTTCCTCTTCTCCCTTCTTTCTGCTTTGAATGCAGATGTGATGCCTGGAGCGTCAGCAGCTATTTTGTAGTAATGAGGTAATAAGCATGCCAAAGAGATCAAGGGAAGGACTCCAGCCCTTGACATATTCTAGCTAATTGTTACTACTTCCTGATTTCTTGTTATGGAAGAAAAATGAATCCCTATTTTCTTCCCTAAGCCACCATAGTTTGGATTTTTCTTTTACCTGCAAGTAAATACATTCCTATAGAATACATTGGCATATAGCCCAATAAATGCCAACTTTTATCTGACCTCATATTACTTTCCCTCCCAGGCAGCTCTCTGAGCTTCCCATCATCTGTAAGTTGGAGGTAGAGACACATATCTCCCCAGACTATTGTGAGGATTAAATGAGTCACAAGCTGTGAAATTACTTTGAGGACCGTGAAGGCTTTAGCTGGGAAGGACAGTTGTTGTGGGCCTCTCTCCTGGACACCAGGGCTGGCCTGGGTGATGAACAAGTAAACTGTAGCAAAGCAAAAGAGAGCAAGAAAGTATGCCTCAGGCAGAGCCCCGGCCCTAGCCGGTGGGGACTTACCCCCATTTCTGGGGAAGGAGATTCGACTTGAGGGCAGCATGATGGTTGGCTAAGGGCTCAAGCCTTGACACCCAGCTGTCTCTGCTCTTCCTTAGGCACGTGTGGCCTCTTGGTGCCTTGGTTTCCTCATTTGAAAAATGGGGGCAGTGATAATGGTGAGTCAAAGGAGGTTGGTGAATTGTGTGAAAACATGCACGTAAGAGCTCAGCAAAGGTCAGCTGTCTCCACCAGCGACCACCACACTGAGGCTACATAACAAAACGCCTCCACATTCGATGGCAGAGAGCAATGAGTGTGTATTCTCCCTTATTGGTCTGAGGGCTGACTGGACTGGGTCTCGGGGTGTGGAGTGGGTTGGGCTCTGCTCCACCTGTCTCTCATTCCCTTTCCACCAGCAGCTACCTGGTCTCCTCCTGGCGAAAGGCAGGAATAGGAGAGAATATCTGTCAAGAACGTTTCAGTCACCTGCTCCTGCCCTGTCTGCTGGTATCCCATAGGCCAGAGTAAGCCCCATGGCCAAGCCCACTGTCCACATGTAGCCAGGACTGAGGCCAGCACCTCCATCTGGCTTGGCTGCTGCATTCTGCAAAGTATGGCACGTGATGAGCACAGCAGTGGGAAGCTTCTGGCACTGCAGGGGCTACAAGGCAAAGAGAAGATACCGTCGCCCTGGCCACCCCTGAGGACCTAACGTCTGACATTAGGTTAACTCCACCATGTGCTGGACCCTGGCTGGCCCTATCCTACCCTGGGGACACAGAGATCAACAAAACAGGATCTCTGCTCCCAAGATGCTTATGAGCAGCTGTGTAAGGCAGGCTGGTCAACATTGTCAAGCTCAGTGACGGTTGTCATGGTGGGAGGTGGGAAGGCCATGGGAGCATCTGGAGGGTGGTCTTTTCCAAAGGAGGAGGGTGCAAGAGGAATGGGAGAAAAAGACACCTAGACCCAGGCTTTGGTGAGTGAGAGGGATGCTCAACGAGGAGGCAGGGAGGGAACAGCATGAGAGGCTGCATGAGGCACCTGCATGAGAGGAGATGAGAGGAGGAGGGGAATGCTTGGGATGGGGGTGGGGACAGAGGTTCTAAATGCCTGGAGGGCAGGTTGGGGAAAGGTGTATACCTGGAGTCTGCTGGGCATTCCCTCTTCGGGACCCCACGGCTGTCTGTGTGGCTTCGTCATAGCATTCACCCCTATCCTGTGTTGTGATTGCCTGTTTGCCCTGGGCTCCCGAGACAGAGACAGAGGGTCTCCTCTCTGCCTGCATACCTGGCACAGGTGGACTTGATCTTGAGTTTGGCCAGGCTGCGGGTGGTAGATAAGCCCTGTTCACGGAGAGCTCATGTCCTAACCTGGGAAGAGGGCAATGCAAGTGATGGGAGAAATGGGGGCATCTCTGGAGGATCAGAGGTGACACAAGTCAAAGGGCATTTACTGGTGACCTGCTATGTTTAGATGCTAGAAAGCCAGGGCCTGGGGGGACACTGCGTGTGTGTGTTTGCATCCCTTCTCCACGAGTTTGTGTGTGTGTGTGTGTGTGTGTGCACAGCTGTCTGGCGGTGTGGCCTGCACCTTTGTGCCTGTGAGTCTCTGTGTTCTGCTGGCATCTGTGTGTGTGTGTGTGTGTGTGTGTGTGTGAGAGAGAGAGAGAGAGAGAGTGCGGTGGAGGCAGACAGGCGCTGAGAGCCGTGACTCACACCTTCCCTACCACTGCAGAAGCTGAGCTCCTGGGGGGCTTCTCCCCCACGCCTGCCCCTCTGCTCGGGCACCCACCCCAGATGGTTGGGCACAGCAGGAATGTGTTTGGTTTCCTGGGTGAAGGCAGAAGCAGGCTGTCTTTCTGTGACAGATGTAGGAATGTTTCTGCTATGCAAGGCGGAAGCGGGGGCCTGAGGCCTCCCCCAGCCCTGCTCCATGGCCACCTGTCTGCAGCCTGGGAAGCAGCTGGGCAACACTAGGCAGAAGTTTCCAGACCCAGGGCTGACCCCACTTCCCACTCTTGCCTCCCAAGAGTCTCAGGTCAAGCCTAGACACCTGCCCTCCACCCCCAGAGTAGGTGAGCAAAGTGGGGTTCAGGGTTCGACCCACAGGATGACTCCTAAGGGGAGGAGCCATTTGGGGGAGTGAGGTCACTGGGCATCTTTCCTTGGCAACGGGCTGTCCATTTTTCCAAGGTATTTTCCCATCAGCTAGCATAACATGGACAGCCACAGGACACTCCTTTTTCTTCTCTGAGTCCTGGTATAACAGAACCCCAGAACAGTCAGCAATGGCAGAAAAATGACCTAAATGGGGAAACTGAGACAGGTTGGGGTTCTGCCTTGCCCAGGTCTTGTGATGAGGCAATGGCATAGCTGCCATTGGCAGTCCAGTAGGCCTGACCCCTGCCCTGAGCTCTTGTAGCCCACCTGCCACCCTCACCTGTCCAGCCACAGGTGGTTTTGGGTAGATTTGGGTGGGGTGCAAATAACACAGTCACACAACCAGCTGTGGCCTGACCTAGACCTTCTGGAAGCAGCTCCCCAGACCTCCAGCCACTTCCTGGGTTTTTAGTCCTGCCCTGCCCTTCTGTCTTCTGTCTGAGAAACTAGCGGCTCTCCCTGCCCTGTCTGTGTGTCCATCCCAGTGGTTGTATGTAAAGAACCAGGTCACTGCAGTCCGCATAGCCCCCATCCTGAGAATTCCCTGGGGGGCTGTGGATGGCAGGTGGTAAGTGTCTCAGGGATGTGACATGGAGGGTTGTATCTGTGTAGACAAGGGTCACCTTTCCCCGCTGCATCCTGGTTACTTCCTCCACCGGTCCTGGTGGGGAGGGAATGTGTGAGGGGCTGGGGAGGGCTGGACACCCTGTACCCCCAGCCCTGATGCTAGGCCCAACATCATGTTCTCAGGTTTGTCTGTGAGACACCTCCTCCTCCCCCACTGTGGCTCTCCCTCAAAGGTCAAGAGAGAAGAGATGTGGCTGTGAGTCACCCTCTGACTGGTGCCAGGGCATAGCCAGGGAAATGTGTGCTTGGCATGTGTGTGTATGTATGTGTGTATGGACATCTGTGCATATCAGAAAGAGGAGGCCAAGCCAGGGGCAGGGAAGGGGCGTGGTTGGCTTTCTCGCCTTTAAAGTGGGTATGCGGGCTCAATGCCTGTAGCTCAGCAGCTAGGGGGCCAGCCACATACACCAGAGCTGGTGGGTTCGAACCCAGTCCGGGCCTGCCAAACAATGACAACTACAACCAAAAACTAGCCAGGCGTTGTGGTGGGCGCCTGTAGTTCCAGCTACTTGGGAGGCTGAGGCAAGAGAATCGCTTAAGCCCAAGAGTTTGAGGTTGCTGTGAGCTGTGATGCTACAGAACTCTACTGAGGGTGATATAGAGAGACTCTGTCTCAAAAAAAAAAAAATAAATAAAGTGGGTGTGCTGGCCGGGTGTGGTGGCTCACGCCTGTAATCCTAGCACTCTGGGAGGCTGAGGCAGGTGGATCTCCTGAGCTTAGGAGTTCAAGACCAGCCTGAGCAAGAGTGATACCCTGTCTCTAAAAATTAGCTGAGTGTTGTGGCAGGCACCTGTAATCCCAGCTACTCAGGAACCTGAGGCAGAGTTTGAGGCAGCTGTGAGCTATGACGTCATGACATAGTGACAAAGTGAGACTCTGTCTCAAAAAACAAACAAAAAAACCTGGCTGTGCTCACTGAATCTGGACCCCACTGAGGAGGCCACTTAGTCACAGCCCAGAGCAGGATGCTTGCCCTGCACAAGTGCTTTAGGCCTGGGTACTGGGCCTGCTCCAGCAGCCTTCCAGGCTGACCAGATGGGAACCCGCCTTGTGTAGGTGGCAGTTTAGTGGCTGCTTGGACAGTTCTGCCTTTGGAGTGATGGGTTCTCCTCAGTGGGCAGCCCAGATGTGAAAGGTGATTCACTTGGCAAATGTGAATTCACTAAGGGATGAATTGGCCGACAGAACAAAATAACTGGGCAGGGTAAGGGGATTCCAGGGTTTTATGCTATAAAACACTCAGTGCCAACAAACCACCTGGGGACCCTGTTAGAAAGCAGATTATGCCTCCTCAGGTCCAGGGCAAGCTAACCCGCTATAGGGGTGGCCAAGGCTGCTGGTCTAGAAGGGACACTTTGAGAGGGAATGAAGCCTATTTGGAGAAGACACCCTGGGTCTGCTTAGCCAGTTTTGACCCTGGGCCAGAGCTGGGGATGGAGCTGCCCAGCTCACACCAGTGGTTCAGGGAGCCATGAAGGTGGCTCTGGAGTTGCCAGAGAAAACCAGCTTGTTCTACTGCTGGGTGCTGGTGGCCAACAGGGTCTGTGATTGGAAACTTTGTATCCTCCATGTTTCCTGAAGGCCTACTGTGTGCGCCTGAGATGCATGAGTTGGGGGGAGTCACAGACCTCGTCCTTGGGGAGCTAAAGTGCAGTAGGGGAGATTATGCAGATAGTATTGGAAGGGACCTCGAGGCCTCTGCCTTGCTCCCATTTTACAGATGCGGAAACTGAGACCTCAAAGGGGAGAGGACTAACTCAAAGTCTTATGCGTAACTGGCTGGGTCAGGCCTTGAACCCTAGCCCTCCTGCTCTCAGGGAGCAAGATTCTGTCTCTCCCCACCCCGGCACACAGCACATGGGAGCAATAGGGGCCTGGCAGGGAGGTGGGAGCCAGGCTAAGAGGTACCTCCAGGCTCCAGACAAGCCTGAAAACTTCCATTTTTCCAGGCTTTTGGTTATAGGGAAGCACAAAGAAATATCCAAATAGGCAAAGTCATGCTGCATTTTAAATATTTTATATTTAAATATAAAATCTAACACTTCTGACACAACTACCACGCAACGAGTGTATAGATCCATATTTAGAAATAACTTCGGAAGTCAGATTAGATTATGTCTTCCCCTGAACACGAGCCTGAGCAGCCTCCTGGCTTTGAGCCCATGATGGGACCCTCTGTATGCAATCAGAAGCCATGGAGGCTGCGGTGACAGCAACGATAAGGGCAGGCAGGCCGGACAGGAGGGTGCACAGCTAGACTGTGAGTCCCCGGCAGGGATGTCTATGTCTGTGTTCCCTGGGGTAGTGCCCAGCATCCAAAAGACTCCCAGTGATACTGGGCGGCTCAACGCTGTGTGTCCCTGGTGCCCAAGACCTGGTTGGACTGTGGCTGTGGGGACAAAAGGAGGGTGCAGGGGACTGTGGTTACTGTTCCTTCCGAAGCTCCCTGTCCTCCAGCTCTGATCAGGTGAAGCTAGGCAGAGAGCCAGATGCCTGCGTTCCCATCCTGGCCTGCCGTGTGATAGAACAGTCACCTCCCCTTCCTAAGAGTTGGCATTCTGGTCCATAAAATGGGGACACGCCATGTTCCATTTTGGGGGTCTCAGGGCAGCACCAGGCCACTCTTAAGTTCCCTTCTAGCTCCTGGGTCCAGAGGAAAGGTTTGGGGAGGAGAACTCTGGGAGAAGTGGAGAACTAAGGGGACAGAGAAACAGTCTGGCCACCCAGGGAAGTCTCCCCCAGCAGCAGGGGGTTCTGGTAACGACCCATGGAGACCCCTTGTGTCATGGTCCCCCCCACACACATCAGTCATCACATTGAGCATTTCAAACCATCCCCACGATTGGTCTAAGTGATTCAGTCACCGTTCCCCTCCTCCACCAAGCTAGGCTGCCCGGTCACCCTCAGCTCTTTGCCTTAGCACAGGGCGTCAGAGAATGATGTCCAAATGCCGCAGCAAAATTCACACACAGAGTCCCTGCTTTTGCTCAGATTCCCCGGCCAGCTGGCCCTGTACAAACCCAAACGTCAGGCTTGCCACCACGGCTGTTTCTTCGCGAGCCCACGTGGGCTCCTGGTGATTTAGGTTCATTGCCCTGGTCCTCTCAGACCATCTGTGTGTTTCTATCTACCCCAGAAGTCGGCCAGGGCTCCATGTCAGCTGATATTTTCTGGTATCAACAGTCCCCCTGTCTAACATTTGAAGCCACATGTCCCTGCCTTTCGCATCTGGCTTCAGTCCCATTCTCTAAGTTTTCTCTGAGATGATGGCCGTAGTTCCTGGCTCTCTGGCCACGGTTGCACTCTCTCGGTGGTAGCTCGGTCCCCAGAAGCTGGACATCAACCACAACTTTCTTAAGTGGCAGTTGAGAGGAGGAGAAAGCAGGGGAATTCTGTCTAAACTGTTTCTTAAACCAAACTGTGTATTTTGGAATAATTGCAGCTTCACATGCAGTCCTGAGAAGTAACAGGGTGATCCTATGTACCTTTTACCCAACTTCCCCCAGTGGTAACATTTTGCAAAACTATACTAAGAGGTCACAACCAGGATGTTAACATGGATACAGTTAAGATACAGAACATTCCCTCACCACAGGGATCCCCCTGGCAGCCCTTAGGCAGCCACAGTCACTTCCAACCCCAGCAAGCACTGCACTGTTCTCCATTTCTGAGATCTTATCAATTCAAGAATGTTATATAAACGCAACCCTGCTGTCTGCCATCTCCGGGGATCAACTTCTCTCACTCAGCATCATTCTCTGGAGTGTCATCCAGGTTGTTTTGTGTCTCAACAGTTCATTCCTTTTTATTGTTGAGTAGTTTTCCATAGCACGGATGTCCCCTGGTTTGTTTAACTATCCTTTCCTGGAAGGACATCTGGCTCGTTTCCAGTTTATGGCTATTATGAAGAAAGCTGCTATAAACACTCCTGTACAGGTTTTGGTGCGAACATAAGTTCCTCTGGGATAAATGCCCAGGAGTGCCATTGCTGGGTTGTATAGTTCTTGCATGTTTAATTTTTAAAGACACTGCCAAACTGTTTTCGAGAGTGGCTGTACCATGCTACATTCCCACCCGTTATGAATAAGTGATGCCGTTTGCCAACACTTGGTGTCGTCACTGTTTTTTCTGTCAGCCATTCTGATAGGTGTGTAATGATATCTCATTGTGGTTTTAATTTGTATTTCACCAGTGGCTCGTGATGTTGAACATATTTTCATATGTTTATCTGCCATCTGTCTATCCTGTGCAATGACAAGTCTCTTCTTGTCTGTTGCCCATTTTCTAATTGGATTTTTTTCCTTTTTTAGCATTGCACTTTCGGAGTTCTTTGTATATTCTCAATCAATACTGGTCCTTTGTCAGATAAGCAGTTTGCAAGCATTTTCTCCCAGTCTGTGGTTTATCTTTTCATCTTTTTAACAGGTTCCTTTCATGGAATATATGTTTTCAAAGTGGATGAAGTTCATTTTATCAATCTTTCCCTTTATGGATCATACTTTTGGTGGCAAGTATAAGAACTGTTTACCTAGCCCTAGATTCCAAAAATTTTCTCCTATTTTTTCTTAAGTTTGATGTTTATTTGTTTACCTTTTTTTTTTTTTTTTGAGACAGAACCTCAAGTTGTCACCCTGGGTAGAGTGCCATGGCGTCACAGTTCACAGCAACCTCTAACTCCTGGGCTCAAGCGATTCTCCTGCCTCTGCCTCCCAAGTAGCTGGGACTACAGCCACCCGCCACAGGCACCCGGCTATTTTTTGGTTACAGCTGTCATTGTTGTTTGGCAGGCCCAGGCTGGATTTGAACCCACCATCTCAGGTGTATGTGGCTGGCGCATTGTGAGCCACAGGCACCAAGCCCAAGACTCTGTTTCAAAAGAAAGAAAAGAAAAAAAAAATAGAAGTCTGTTTTTCCTCCATAGAATTGCCTTTGCACTTTTGTAAAAAAATCAGCCAGGTGTATTTTTGTGGCATCTTTTTTGGGTTCTCTATCCAGTAACATTGATCTATGTCTCTCTCCCTCTTTCTTTCTTTCCTTCCTTCCTTTCTTCTCTCTCTCTCTTTTTCTTTTTTCCTTATTGCATGGGTAATAACTTCCAGCCATATTTTGAATAATGATGTGAGAGTAGTAGCTAGGTACTGTAATCTTAGCACTCTGGGAGGTGGAGGCAGGTGAATTGCTTGAGCTTATGGGTTAGACAAGCCTGAGCAAGAGAGAGATCCCATCTTTACTAAAAATAGAAACCACAGCAACAACAACTAGCTGGGCTTCATGGAAGGTACCTGTAGTCTCTACTCCTGGGGAGACTGAGGCAAGAGGATCACCTGAGCCCAAGAGATTGAGGTTACTGTGAGCAATGATGATGCCATGGCACTCTATCCAGGCCAGAGTAAGACTCTCTCAAAAAAGCAAAACAAAACAAAACAAAAACGAACTTGGAGTAGATATATTTACCTTGTCCCTGATCTTCGGGAAAAGTATTTAGTCTTTCATTATTACATATAATGCTTGCTGTAGATTTTTTGTAGATATTCTTATCAAGTTGAGGAAGTTCCCTTTCTATTCCTGTTTTTCAGAGAGTTTTCTTTTTAAAAATCATGGATGGGTATTGGATATTTGTAGTGTTGGTATTAATCCTTCATTAAATGTATGGTAGAATTCTCTTATGAAACTATCTGGGCCTGGAGACTCCTTTTGGGGGAGTTTTAAAATTACAAAGTCAATTTCCTTAATAGTATAGGGCTATTCAAATTATCTTCTTTGTTTTGAGTGAGTCATGATACTTATTTTTTTTTTAGAAATTGGTACATTGCTTCTAAGTTGTGAAATTTGTGTATGTAGCATTGTTTAGAGCACTTTCTTCTTATTCTTTGGGCATCTATAGGGTCTGTAGTGATATCCCGTCTTTCTTTCCACATATTGGTAATTTCAAGATCTTTGTTTTTGGTTTCTAGAAAATGTTTGACTAATGTGCCTTGGTGTGGATTACTTTGGGTTTATCCTGTTTGAGATTTGCTAAGCCTCTTGATTTAGTAGGTTTATACCTTTTGACAAATTTGAAATATATTTTCAGCCCTTTTTTCTTTCTTTCTTTTTTTTTTTTTTTGAGATAGAGTCTCACTATGTCACCCTCGGTAGAGTGCCATGGTGTCACTGCTCACAGCAACTCAAACTCTTGTGCTTAAGCAATTCTCTTGCCTCAGCCTCCTAACTAGCTGGGACAACAGGTGCCCACCACAACACTTGGCTATTTTTGTTGTTGTTGTTGTTGTTGTCATTGTTGCTTAACAAGCCCTGGCTGGGTTTGAACCCACCAGCCCCAGTGCATGTGGCTGGCACCTTAACCACTGAGCTATGAGCACCAAGCTCAGCCCTTATTTCTTTGAGTATTTTTTCAGCCCTGCCTTCTTTCTTTTCTCCTTCTGTGACACCAATGACATGAAAGTTAGCTCCTTTGTTATAATCCCGCAGCTCCCGAAGCCTTGTTTCACTATTTTCTATCTATTTTCTGTCTGTTGTTTAGGTTGGGTAATTTCTATTATTCTCACTGATTCTTTCCTCTGTCTCCTTTGTCTGTGGCTGAGGCTCTTCATGATATTTTCTGTTTCTTCACTAAGGCTTTCAATTGCTTCATTTGTTTTAAGGCATGTTTGTGACATTTCTGTTATTTCACTGTTGGCATCTAGTGACTGTCTTTATTCATTCAGTTTGAGACCTTCCTCATTCTTGGCATGATGAGTGATTTTCTATTGAAACCTGGACATTCTGGGTATTATGTGATAAGTCGCTGTATCTTATTAAACCTTCTGCTTTTGCTGGCTTCTCCCAATATGGCATCAGCAGGGAGAATGAGGATGCTGCCTGCTTACTGCCAGATGGAGTCAGAAATCCAAGTTCTCCACTTGGCGCATGAGGTGGTGGGGCTCTTTGTTACTGCTTAGGTGGGGATGAACGTCTCAGCTTCCCACTTGGCCTCCTCTGAAAGTCTCCTGGCAGGGAGACTGAAGAACCTGGTTACAACCTGTTGAAGGGCGGAAGTCCAGGCTCCCCACTCGGCCTTTGCTGGCATGGATGGGGACACAGATTTTTCTGAGGTGTTTGGCTGGAGTAGAGCAATTATTTTCTAAAAATTTTCTGTTTCACTAGGCTGCTTCTTTTCTGGTTCTTTGGCTAGAGAAAGCAGCCTTTGTGGGCTTTTCTTAGAAAATGTCTAGGCCCCTTGGCGTTTCTGGTTGCCGGCTTCTCCAGCTCCAGGTCTGGGATATAGGAGACAAACGAAAACAACAAAACCCCCAGGAAACTTACCACCATGCTGTTCCTCAACCGAGATCCCAGCTAATCTGCCTTCTTCTCCCTTCTTTTCAGAGTGTCCCCCTGCTTGTTTTAGACTTAACATCTAGACCCCGTCATTGTACTAGCAGCAGGAACAAGAAAGACCATCGATCTTTTCTATTCTCCCAGGAGTGGTAAATTTTTGAAATTTAAATTCTATTTTACTTTTTGTATCTAGTGAAAACTGTTGAGATCATTTTATTCCTGGTTCTTAGTATACTTTTGTTGCTCACGTAAGGCCCTCATTTATTTTAGATAAATTGTGTGTGTGTTCACACATGTGCATGCAGAAAAAAATCTTCCTTTGCTCCCTGAACCAAACTCCTGTTTCCCCCCTGCCAAAGGCTTAATACATGCTCTTAAATATGTAAGTATCCTCAATAAGTCCATAGCTTTGGGGGGCATGTGTAAGCATTTAAATTTACAAAAATGGTATCATGTCAGATATCCCATTTTATTTCTTTCCCCTTTTACTCAAAACTAAGTTTTTTTGGTTTGATCCATGCTGCCCTGCAGATAAATGTCTGGGCCTCTTCTCACCGTGGCCCTGGTGGTGGGCGCCTGGGTTGCCTCCAACTCTCAGCTGCTGCAGGGACATCTTGGGCCTGTCCCCTGCCCCGCCCCACAGACCTGAGCACAGCACACCCTGGATTTACACTGAGGAGGGGGCTGCTGGGGCCTTCCTAACTGCTCCGAGTTCTGACATATCACTCTCTGAGAAGGCAGAACTAGTTGTACTCCTGCCAGCAGTGTCTGGGAAATCCTGCTGGAAAAGCCAATTAAGATAAGTTTGGGAATCCTTGGGAAAAAGCTGAGATTATTTTGGCAAAGTGAACAACTGCCCTTTAAATCACGTTTGGGCTTATGAATAACTAGGTGGTATGATCCAAGGTTTCCTGAATGTCTCCTGGTGCTAGGAGAGTGTCCTGCCTGGTCTCGTGGATGGGGGACTGAGATACAGTGTGGGGAAACATCCAGAAGCAGGAGGAGAGGCAAACCTCAGAGATCTCAGAAGAGAAATGAACTGCTGGGGATTCGGCATGAATGAGGCTGGGCACATAGGTGTAGGTGCTCAATTAATATTTGTCAACTGGGTAAGGGAGGGCTGATTGCCCTGGGACTCTGAACACTTGCCGGGGAGCTGTGCTACTGGGACCCCAAAACTTTATTTCCCATAGTGGCTTGGCCAGTTGGAGATGAACACTTGTGACATCACCTTGTACCCTAGAGGCCCCCAGGTCCCTGTGTTGCCCTGCCTTCCTCCATTCAGTGATCAAATGCTGCCAGATACCTAACTGGACCAGGTCCTCCACTAAGCTCCGAGGGCTGAGAAAGGAATGGCACCATCTGTGACCCCAGGAAAGTCACAGTTTAGTGTTCTCAGTTCAGCATGGGCCCTGCAGCCTGGAGAGCCTCCCCTGTGCTTTCTGGGCCTGGCTCCTTATTGTTCTCTGGGTCTTTGCACCGAAGACTCTCCCCTGTTCACCTAGGATAAACCAGCTATTTCCATCCTGCAGCCCCTGCATTGTTCTTCTACTGACTGTCTGGACTTCCCTTTGGGGATACTTATTATAACTTGTCAGTATCTATTTCTATGATTATTTTTAAAAATTTAATCTAACCTGTTAACTTATTACTGTTTATTCACAACTGCATGTGCCTGGCACATAAAAAGTACACAAGAAATACTTGTAAAGTGACTGTCAGGGGTATAAGGGCTGAAATGAACACACACACAGCTAACTGAGGGGAGAGTGACCACCTCTGCCTGGGGCCAGGAGGTTCTTCCTGGTGGCAGTGCCCCCAGAGCAGAGTGTTTGCCAACTGGATCATGGCATTCCAAGCAGAAAGAACTATGTGGCATGTCCAGAGAACTGGCAGCAATTCTGGAAGGTGCTATGGATAAGACAGAGTCAAAGATAAGCTGGCAGGAACCACCATGGAGGACTTTACTGTGGACTACATAGCTTGGTTCGTTCTTTCTTTCCCTTCCTTCCTTCCTTCCTTCCTTCCTTCCTTCCTTCCTTCCTTCCTTCCTTCCTTCCTTCCTTCCTTCCTTCCTTTTTTTGAGACAGTTTCACTATGTAGCCCTTAGTAGAGTGTCATGGTATCAGAGCTCACAGCAACCTCAAATTCTTGGGCTTAAGTGATTCTCTTGCCTCAGCCTCCCAAGTAGCTGGGATTACAGATGCCTGCCACAACCCGGCTATTTTTTGGGTGCAGTTGTCATTGTTGTTCAGCTGGCCCAGGCCGGGTTCAAACCCACTAGCCTCGGTGCATGGGTGCATATAGCTGGCGCCATAACCACTGTGCTACAGGCACCAAGCCAGGTTGTTTTCATCCTTTCTTGAAGTTCATATACGTGGAGTCGCACAGTGGGTATGCTTGCTTGTGTCTGGCTGTGTGCACTTGTACCTCATTCCTCTCATTTCCACTCTGTTCTACTGGTGGACAGTTAGGTCATTCCTAGGTTTAGCTGGTACACATAAAGCTGCTACGGATGTTCGTGTATGTGTCTTTTTGGTGCACATGTGTGTGCTCTGCTGTTAGACATATACCCACAAGTAGGGGATGTACATCTAATCCCAGCCTATGTTCAGCTTTAGTAGAAAAAGCCAAGCAGTGTTCTAAAGTGCTTGCACAAAGGCCAGGCATGGTGGCTCACACCTGCAATCCTAGCACTATGGGAGGCTGAGGCAGGTAGATCGCCTGAGCTCAGGAGTTTGAGACCAGCCTGAGCCAGAGCAAGACCCTGTCTCTAAAAATAGCTGGGTGTTGCGATGGGGGCCTGTTGTCCCAGTTACCTGGGAGGCTGAGGCAAGAGAATCGCTTAAGCCCAAGAGTTTGAGGTTGCTGTGAGCTGTGATGCCACAGCATTCTACTGAGGGTGAGAAAGTGAGACTCTGTCTCAAAAAAGAAAAAAAAAATTTTAATTTAAAAAATAAAGTGGTTGTGGGTGGCACCTATGGCTCAGTGAGTACGGCACCGGTCCCATATACCAAGGGTTTTGGGTTCAAACCCAGCCCCGGCCAAAATGCAACAACAAAAACAAATAAAATTAAATTAAAAAATTAAAATAAAATAAAGTGGTTGCATGAATTTGCATTCCCTCCAGCAGCAGAGTCCTGAGAGTTCTGGTTGCTCCCATGCATTTCCCATCACATAACATTTTTATGATCTTTTTAATTTTGCTAGGTGTACAATGGGATCTCCTTCCCTGGATGAATAATGTTTTATATACTTGTGAGCCACTTGAAGACCCTCTTTTGTGAAAAGCCTCAACGTTTCTTGCCCCTTTTCTATTGATTGCCTTTCTTTTTCTTATTGATTTGTAGAAGTTCTTTATGTATTCTGGATGTAAGTCCTTTGTCAGATTCTAACTGCATTTCTTTTCTTTTCTTTTTTATTTCTGAGACAGAAATAAAAATAACAAATTTCTTGAGACAGAGCCTCAAGCTATTGCCCTGAGTAGAGTGCTGTGACATCACAGCTCACAGCAATCTCCAACTCCTGGGCTTAAGCGATTCTCTTGCCTCAGCTTCCCAAGTAGCTGGGACTACAGGCACCCACCACAATGCCCAGCTATTTTTTGGTTGTAATTGTCATTGTTGCTTGGCAGGCCCACACTGGATTCAAACCTGCCAGCTCTGGTGTATGTGGCTGGAGCCTTAGCCACTTGAGCTACAGGTGCCACCTCTCTAACTGCATTTCTAAAGGCTCCCTCTGGCTGTGGAGTGTAGGACAGACTGGCTGTGAGGCGGGGGAGAAGGGTGCAGGGAGAGAGGGGCCCAGGCAGTTGCTGTGGGGTGGACAGAAGAGACCAGGGTCTAGAGACACTTCAGCGGCAGAGTTGACAAGAAACATCTGCCATGTCATGTCATGACAACAAACAAGATGTATATGGTGATACAGGGAGGGGATGACAAGGCTGGCTTCCAGGTCTCTCTGGCTGGCCCTCGAGCTGACGCATGCTGCACAGCAGCAGCCAAAGGCGGCTTTGTCCTTCCAGGCCCCACCCAGGCCTGCTGGTCCGAGATGCTCCGGGGTCACCGTCAGGACACTAGAGAGAGCACCCAGTGTAGAATCTGAGTCTCCCAGGGCAACTGGGGGACAAATGTCCCCTCCCCTGCACAGCAACCTGGTCCCAATTCTCTGTCCTCCAGATGGGTTGGCAGCTGTGGGGTCTGAGTCCAACCAGGCTGGACAATGACAATGACAATGTCTGTAGCCTCCTTAGCCCTGCTGGGCCCAGGCTGGAGCACAGGAGACCCGCTCCAGGCTCTGGGCAAGTGAGGAAACAGATCCTAGAGTGGTTAGGCTTCCACCAAGCAGAGGGACAGCACTGGAGCTGGACCTGAGTTCCTCTCAGAAAGCAAGGACCCCAATACCTGCACGCCTGGTTAATCTCTTGACAAATGCATCCCCCACCCCTGTTTTTCAGCGCTTACTTGGCAGATTCCCCTGAACCTCTGTGTCTCACAGCACTGGCACTGCAGCGTTTCTGCTGCATGCGGTGTGGTAATTAAGCCTTAAAAACACTCCTTCCCTTATATGAGAAATGCAGCAGTTAGTGTGTGCCACAGCATCCTGTTTGCTTTACATGTGGGACCTCTGATGGAAGTATAATATGTTAGTTTCTTCATTTTGCAAATAAGGATGCTGACAAGCCCAAATTCACACCAGAGTGGCAGGGGCAGGATTTGAACTTGGGCTACTTGGATCGGACTGAGTCTTCTCTGCTCCTGTGCCTTGGGATAGTGCAGGCTGTGGGGGAACTTGAACAAGGCAACTGCAGCCCCACAGTCATTTTGCTCTGAGAGTGGGAAGGGACCTGGCACCCAGCTGAGCAGCCATAAAGAGGGGGTATCCTGAGAAGTCAGGTCTACACCTAGCTCTGCTCTACCTCACTTTTCAGGGCCTCAGGCTTCACCATCTGAGCAATGGGATAATCGCTACACAGCCGAGCTCCTGGAAGCCTAGTTATTTGCCTTTTGTCAAGTGCTGATGTTCGGATCCCTCCTGGTGCCTAACTGACTTTCTCTGTTTCCTTTTTTGGTATTAAGGAAGTGTCTGGTCACTTCCCTGTCCCAGTCCTCTCCTGCCTGATTTCCCAGCTGAATCAGTCTACTGCTGCCCACATGTCCCAGGCAGCGCTGGGTTCCGGGTCAGCGGTGGCTACTCCCATTCAGGGCCTCCAGGCCAGGCTAGAGGGGCAGCCAGTGCTAGTGGCTGGAAATCGCCCTAATGGGAGATTCCCCCACTCAACCTCTTCCTCTCTGACAGAGTACACAATCTCCAGAAAGTTCTGAAGCCAAGGACAGGCTTTGTCCATCCCTTTCCTCTCTCCTAACAGGAACCAATAACTTCCAACCCACGGCTGGGTGACTCCAGCGCCCCTGGGCCCCAATTGGTATAAACCAGTTATTACGTCTCTTCCCGATGGCCACTGTGATTGGCTCAGGGATGGACACATGACCCAAGTCAGACCAATCAGAGCAAAGATCTCTATTTGAGCTCGCTGGAAGGTAGACCATCTCTCTTCACTGTATGTGGACCCTGACCTGCCTGGGAGACACCCTGAGACCCTCATGGGGTAGCCTGCCCAGGAAAAGAGTCAAGAAATGCAGGCAGAGACTGAGTGTGGTGGCGCATGCCTGTGATCCTAGCACTCTGGGAGGCTGAGGCAGTGGATCCCTTGAGCTCAGGAGTTCAGACCAGCCTGACCAAGAGCAAGACCCCATCTGTACGAAAAATAGAAAAAATAGCCGGTGTTGTGGTGGGTGCCAGTAGTCCCAGCTACTGGGGAGGCTGAGGCAAGAGGATTGCTCAAGCCCAAGAGTTTGAGGTTGCTGTGAGTTGTGAAGATGCCAGGCAGCACTCTACCCAGGGCAGCAGAATGAGACTGTCTCAAACAAACAAACAACAACAACAGCAAAACCCATGAGAAACAAACAAAAACAAAAGAATAAAAGAAATTAAGAAATGCAGGCAGAGAAACTGGATTCTATCACCGTGTATATGGCCTGATCAAGCTTCACTTGAAACCTCAAATACCCATCCTGTGCTTTTTGATGAGCAGAGTTTTCTTGCTTAATGAAGGCCAGGCTCCCAGGCCCTCTTCTTGCCTCTCTAGCCAGCAGGTTGGAGCTCAGGGCCCAGCCCAGCATCTGTCCTGATCACAGGGGATGCTTATGTGGAAATATGACCATACAAAATAGGGTCATATTTCTTATTCTTAGTCTCAGAGCCAGAAGACCACTTTAGAGACCTGAAGTCCTATGCCCCCATTTTTCAGATGGGAACACTGAGGTTCATCACTTTCTATCCCTTTCTAGGTATATTGGGTATGTGCCCAAGGGCTCAGGCAGATGGGGAAGGGGCTGAGGATCCAGCCATGCCCTGTGTCCCCAGGCATCAGATTTGTGGCTGGACTTGCTAGGGAGACTCCTGTCCTCGCCACACTCTAGTTCACCTGAAAGTGGAGGCTGCGTGCTGTATTGCTAAACCCAGGGTGATCCCAACATGTGTACGGAACATAAAAGCTCCTACTGATGGACCTTTGGTAGCTCCTGGTTGCCTACAGGGTCAAGTTGAAATGACTTAGCCTGACATTTTAGGCCCAGTTCCCTCTACCTTTTCACCTTCATTCTCTCTATCCTTCCTTATAGCAAGGAGGAGAAACCTACAGTGACTGTGCAGCCTCTTGTCTCTGCAGAAACATGTTTGATATTTCTTGGCCAAGAGGGAGTGTCACTTTAAATTCACAGTCACAAATCTCAATTTAGCTCTGGATGTTTGTTCCAATTAGCTATTTCTGCAAAATAAATTAAAGGCTTAAAAGCTTAAGACAACAATAATTTCATAATCTCTTGTGGATTCTGTGGGTCATGAATTTGGGAGGGACTCACCTAAGATGTTCCAAGGCCTCACAGAGTTGCACTCAGAGGGAGGCTGGAGCACCTCTCTCTTTATGTGTTGTCTCTGCAGGGGCTGGTTGGGCTTCCTCACAGGATGGTGGCTCAGGGGTCTAGCCCGAGCATCCCACATAAGTGGAAGCTTTTATTACTCAGCTTCAGAAATGACCCGGTTGTCACTCCCAGACCAAACTCTGTACATCCTCCCAACCCTGCAATGAACAGCTGCCCCTGGGGCACCTCTTGGGAGGGGCAGCCCAGGGGACCAGCCAGGGGGACCTCTGCGTCTCTTGTCTAGATTTCAGGGTGGCACTGCTGCCCCCTGTATGGATACACTCTGGGGGAGAGTTACCTTGCCTTGCCTTTTAACTTTTCTTTTTCAAAGCCTCTCTCTCCTGTCAGACTGTCGCCCACCCTCTGCATCACCTGAGTATAGTGCACCTTGGCTGAGGCCTCTGCCCTCCTAGGCTTCCCATTACCCTGATGGTCCCCTCCTCTGCTGCCCCTTATTTCTCCAACCTCTAAATAGTGGAGGTACCTGGGCTCAATCCTCGAACCTCTTCATCCACACCCTTTCCTAGGGTGACCTCATACTACTTTGGGGGCTAATTACCACTCATAAGCCAGAGATGCTGGCATATGTGTCTCCAGCTGGGACTTGCTCAGTTTCTCCTGTATGAGAGTTGTCATTGGGTGTCCCAACCTTAACCTGTCCAAGCCCAGCACCTGCTCTTCCCAGCCCCCAGCCCAGCCCAAGCCTACCTTTCTTCTCCTGGCCTCAGCAGTTGTCTATAGCTTCATTCCCCCCAAGTGCTGAGGCCTGGGCCTTTCCTCTCCTTCACTCCCACCCCAGTCTAATAGGCCACATGTGCCGTCATCTCCTGTGAAGCTCATCTGGACTCCTATCCCTCACCACCTGCACACTAGGCCCCCACTTCTCACTCTGGGCTGCGCTCCCTTCAGCAGTGGGGTGGGCTTGTGACCACTGAAGTCAGATTATGCACCTCTCTGCTCAAACCTCCCACACCTCTGGCTCCCATCCTCACACACGATAACAGCCTCATGATGGCCCACTAGGACCATCCCACCCTGACCCTGCCTGTGCCATGCCCCTGCCCACAGTCCTCCTGTACATCCGGCCCTCTGCTGGCTCACCATCCACCTCCTTTAGTCTTTGATCAAATGGTGCTGTCCCTCCACCCCCAACCACCCCATATGAAATGAACCCTTGCTCCTGCCCTGCCTCACCTTTCTTCAAAGCACTTACTGAACTCATTTAACTGGCTGATTGTTTGCCTCATTTGGATAGAAACTGTGGTAGCCCCAGACAATGTATGGCACGTGGTCAGTACTCAAGAAATCGTTGTTGAGTTGAATGAATGAATGAGCAAATGGCTAACCAGTCCCTGTATTCTTCCCCCAAGAATGCCCATTTGGCTTCCAAATCTCTCTCCACCTGCCACTCCAGACTTCAGTGAGTCAAAGCTTGTCATCTCTGCTCTGCAGTTAAACTGGGCTCCAGCCACATGGAGGATCCCCTGACCACCTGCTGTATTTCCCACCAGGACCACATCCCCTCCCGCCAGCCTCTCAGTGAGCAGTCACTTCCTCCTGGAAGCCCTCTTGGTTTACTCCTCTCTCTCTTTCTCGGGTGCTCTCCTGGGAGGAGAGGACCCACCTATGTCTGCACTCCTTGTGACTAGTGATTGTCCTACTGGTTTTTGTTACATGGATTCTTTTCCTGATTATAAAATAACATGTGCTTATTGCCAAAAACATGGACAATATGGAAGAGTGAAAGGGGAAGACAAGATTATACATTATTTAGAAACCCAGAAATAATTGTTATTAGCATTTTATGAGTCACCTCAACTTTTTTCCTAAGCCTGTGTTATTCCTTTTATTAAGTGTTTGTTGTGACCATTTTTT
Source organism: Loris lydekkerianus (assembly GCA_963574355.1). Classification (NCBI taxonomy): domain Eukaryota; kingdom Metazoa; phylum Chordata; class Mammalia; order Primates; family Lorisidae; genus Loris; species Loris lydekkerianus. The sequence continues at coordinate 24,421 of CAUYPK010003399.1, forward strand.
TATCATCACTAGTCTTCAAAGACATCATATTGAATGGGTACATAATATTCCATTGCATCGTGTTATCATAACTGACATAGCCAAGCATTCCACACAAAAATGATCATGACATCCCTGCCCCCATCCTCCACGAACATACACCCCCACATAGCCACAAACACACTGCACAATCGAGGTGATTTCCCCAGAGAGGCTGAACAATGCTCTGGACACGTGGACCCAGCAGGGTGGGATCCCAGCCTTTTCCTCCTACTGTCTCCCTAGACAGACAGTGAGACAGACGGATGACCAGACAGACAGACAGCCTGGCGAGACTTGCAGGTGGGAGGCGCCAGAGGAAGGTGGAGGCCATGGCTTTATGGGAGGATGAGGTGGTCAGGGAGGTGGTCAGGAAGGTGGGGTTGTCGGGAACAGAGCCCCCACCCTTGATAGGAGCTGTGCCCTGAAGAGTAAACCCCAAACAAGGGCAAGTGACAGAGCTCTTAGGGGCATGCAGAGGGAGATCATGGATCTGAAACTTGAATTTCAGAATCTTTTTTTTTTTTTTTTTAAACAGAGTCTCACTATGTCATCCTGGGTAGAGTGCTGTGGTATCACAGCTCACAGCAACCTCTAGCTCTTGGGCTCAAGCAATTCTCTTGCCTCAGCCTCCCAAGTAGCTGGGACTATAGGTGCCCGCCACAACGCCTGGCTATTTTTGTTGTTGTTGTTGTAGTTGTCTTTGTTGTTTGGCAGGCCCAGGCTGTATTCAAATCTGCCTGCTCTGGTGTATGTGGCTGGCACCCTAGCTGCTGAGCTACAGACAGGTGCCGAGCCAAGAATTTCAGAATCTTGAGACTGCAGAGGGCTGAGTGAGATTGGCCCCAGAGGACCTTGTCATCCAACTCTCTGAAAGTCAAACAGAGGTTCTGAGGTCCAGGGATTGGGACCTCTTGGGCTCCTGACTTGGGTAAAGAGCCTTTCCTGCCTATCTGTGTGGCCTGTTGTCTCTGTCCCTAGAGCCACTGTGGCCGTTAGAGTGGAAAATAGGGCATTCAGTGTGGGCTGCTTAGGAGAGTCTGTAAGATAGTGCAGGGTAACTCAGGGGGGTCCTTGAGCCAGCAGGAGAGGAGAGAATGGGAGGGAGCCAGGGACTGGCACTCCGAGCTGATCTCAGATGCATCTGCGCCAGTGGAGCCCTCCTGCCTCCCCTCAACCCTGGGGCCTAAGAGACCACCCCCAAGGTGCCCCCAGGTGCAGAGGGCAAGTCAGGAAGGGGCAGAGGTGCCAGTGTCCAGAGCCACATATACTCCAGTTCCACCTCCTGTGGAAAGGAGGAGCAGTACTGTCTCAGCCACCAGCTCCTGCTTCTTCCTGGACCATTCTGGCACCTATAATTCTGAACCCAGGGACTGTTTGCAGAGAAGCACAGAAAAAATGAATCCAGTTTCTGGGTGGTTTTACAGAACGGCAAATCCACTGAGTTAGCTCGCCCTGGCTGGGGTTTCCAAGGCACTCCTGGGCAGGGGCTCCAGAGTACTCAGCTCCCCCTGTAGACCATCTTGTGGATGGAGCTGACCCTCCACAGAGACCAGAAGCCACTGGAACCAGCAGGCCAGGCCTGGTGTGAAGAAGGGCTGGTTTCCTTTGTTTGGCCAGGGGAAAAGGCTCTGCAAAGAGGCAAATATGATATCACAGATGATGACACTACAGTGTAGCAATGCTGGGATTGCCCAAAGAAGGGAAGTCCCACAGAGGGAAGGTGATTGTCCCAGGTACTAAAGATCAGGACCAAGGCCTTCTGCCTGTCTCCTCCCTCCCCGTCTTGCCCTGCCGCCCCCTCCACCACCACCACCCCCCCCCCAGCATCGCTGAGGATGGTGGAGAGCTTGAAAGACCCACAAGGTAGAACTGAAAGCAGACACCCCTCTCTCTCTCTCTCTCTTTTTTTTTTTTTTGAGACAGAGTCTCATTATGTCATGCTCAGTAAAGTGCTATAGCATCACAGCTCACAGTAACCTCAAACTCTTGGACTTAAGGGATTCTCTTGCCTCAGCCTCCCAAGTAGTTGGGACTACAGGCGCCCACCACAATGCCTGGCTATTTTTGTTGTTGTTGTTGTTGTCATTGTTGTTCGGTAGGCCCTGGGCCAGGTTCGAACCCACCAGCCCCAGTGTATGTGGCTGGCGCCCTAGCCACTGAGCTATAGGCACCCAGCCCTCCCCTCTCTGTTGATGGACTCTCTCCAGATCCTCCAGATCTCTGCTTCCAGAGTTGGGGTTCAGTTGCTTCTGCAATAGTGTGGAATGGGTGGGATAGGCACAGAGGATTCTTGTCACCCCAAGTCCTAGGAGCACCCCAAGCAGGCTGCTCTGCTGTGCTGCGTCTGCTTGGCACCAGGCCAGTGCCCCCGGCAGCGCCAAGGCAGCTGGACAGGGCTGCCGCCAAGAATGCCAGGAATGCAGAGCGGCTGTGTCCTTCCTGCTTCTCTTCCTCCCCCCTCCACTCGGAGAACAGGATATTCCCTGTCCAGGGAAACCCAAGTCCGGTCCCTTTATGGGAAAACCACGGGACATCTGGTAGGCACTGTTCCTGCTCTGGGCTGGGCGATCAGTATGGGAGAGCCAGGGCCTGGGGCACTGCTCAGTAAGGGCGGGGGGCAGTGGGGTCTGTGTGGCTTCAACACATATTAGGGTCCCTGTGTGTCACGTGTATCCGTTTAGTTTCACTCCAGCCCTTTACAGCTCAGGAAACAGGCTCAGAGGGGCGAAGGCACTTGTGTGAAAGTGGCAAAGACAGACTGGAGTCCAAGCCAGCGACTCTGACACCCATACTCTTAGCCAGGCGGCCTCAACTGTGATCACTGGGGGCTCTGTGACCACTGGTACCCCTACAAGGCACCCGCAGAGCCTACAGAAGAGAAGCAGTTGGCAAAGCTCCATCTCTGGTCTCTCTGCTCCAGCTTCTGCCCCAAGGCTGTTCTTGCAGGACCCCAGCACCTGGGATCCCAGTCTGTCTCCTCTGGGCTCTGCCTGATGAACAGGAGGCTATCACTCTGGGGGATCCAGGGTATGAAGTGGGGCTCTCGGAAGGTCCCCTCCAGGCTGTACCCATCAGCCCCCCCTTCTGAGGCTGGCCACCCTGGCCTCATGGCTGGGCTGCAGGTTTGGGGACTATTTCACACAGTCCCCACCCCCAGCTGTGGAAGCCCAGCCTTGGACCAGGCCTTTGGCAGGTGGGGAAGAGAGAGAAAAGCAAGGACCCCTGAAACAGTTGGAGGCCAAGGGGCCACCTACAGAGAGATCATCCCCATTTAGAAATAGGGACACAATCCCCGGGAAGCCAGGAGACTTGCTCAGAGTCACAGAGGTATCACTTAGGAGAGCTGTGATCTGCAACCTTACCTTTCTGTCTGACATCTACCCTCAGGCCCCTTGTTGTTCCCTCCCTCTGTCCCCCCAGCCCCCCAAGTCTGGCTGGTTCTGTTCCAGTGTGTTGTCCTACACAGGCTCTGGGTCCCCTGGGGGTCCAGGGCCAGGTAAACAGGATCCCAGCCACACTCCCTGACCTTGTTTACCTCCTGAAAGAATGTGAGGGCATTCTTCCCCTTCCCAGGCTGTGAGTCACCCCTCAGCAATGCACCAGGCTCCATGGCCGCTGCCTGGCCCCCCTGCAACCCTCTCGACCCTGGTCTCTCTCCTTTTCACCCGGTGATGTCACTGATGTCACTCCTCCCTGCCCCCCGTGGAGCCCACCAGGCCTCCAGTTACCATGGCGACTGGCTCACAACAGGAAGCGAGGCCCACGGAGGGAGGCTGCTGGGGCAGAAACACAGGAAGCTGCTCAGAGCCCTGGGTAGCATTGTCAGCCTCGTAAAAAACAAAACAGGACAAAAAGATTTAATGAGAACAATTAGCCCAAAGAAAAAGGAAAAAAAAAAAAAAACGGCCAAAAAAACAAACAAAGCCAAATAGCCTGAAGGCAGGAGGCTGGCTGAGGTCCAAGGACCCCTTGTTTTCCCTCCCAACACAATGTGGGTTAAATAATGCTTCCTCCTGAGGAGGAGGCTCCTGGGGATGAGGGGGACTTCTGCTGCTTTTCTCTTGAGCCTCCAACTTCTAAGGCCTCCAAAGCTCCCCAGCTACATGAGTTAGCCCTGCCTCCACAAGCCAGTCACCCACTCCCACCTCTAGGCCTGGGGAGGCACCCAGCTCAGTGGAAGAAAGAGCATAGACCCAACTGCCACCTGCTTGTGAGATTCTGTGCAGGTGACAATCTCTCTTGAGCCTTAGTTTCCTCACTGGTTACCCACCACCACCACCATCAGCCTCCTCCTCCTGACCTCACAGAGATGTGAAGTTTAAATGAATTGGCACCATGAACTAGCATCCACTAGGTGCTCAGTGGGTGGGGAATGAGCTAGTGGAGAATGAATGAGCTGAGCAGAAATTCCATGGATGCAGCTGGTTCAGCTCTGAACTGATCAGAGATGGACAAGTTGCCCCAAGAGGGATGGAGCTCTCTGTCAGTGTAGGGGAGCAAATAGAGGGTGGGAGGACTTGATGGGACCCTGCAAAAGGGAACTGAACCCCCCTGGAATGGAGAGGGTGTGGCAGAAAGGAAGGCTCCTTACTTCCCTCCCTCAGCTGAAGGCTCTGGCCCCCAGAATCCCTGTGTGAGTAATCCCACCTCTTTCAGTATCTGGGGGGTGCTTGTGTGGTGACTGTGGGAGGAAGGCCTGTGGTTTCAGAGGGGAGCAGGCCCTGGGACAGGGCTGCCACTATTCTTGTCCATTTAGTTCCCTCCTTAGGAATGTGATAAATATGATGACGCTCCATAGGACATTGGCAGAGCTGGACTCTGACCACGTGGTGCCAGGCCTTTCCCTGTAACGTGCATGGATCCAGGACTTGCTGTTGGCCCAGCCATGCAGGGCCTGGGCAAGAAATAGGGACAGGATGTTTAGGTAAGGAGGCTAGCTGATGTTCTGAGCCTGACTCCAGGAGGTCAGAACAGCCACTTGGGGAAATGGGCCAGAAAACAACGATAGGAGTTTGTGTGGCAGGGACAGAGTGGTAGCTGTTCCACTTGGGGCCACAATGTGAGCACAAGTGTGGGGGTGAGGTAGCCCAGAATGTTGTGGGCATGTGACCTGGCCTAACACAGCTGCAGTGGAATTTGGTGCCTCAAAAGAAGGGGTGACAACAGGGGAAAGAAGCTGGAGCCAGATGACAGAGGTCCGTGAGCGCCACAGCCAGGAGTGGGTACCTGGCACTATAGGCTCCAGGGAGCTGCCAGTGCCTTCTGAATAGGGTGCTGATATGTGCAAATGAGCAATGTAGGGTGATCTTCTAGATGGATTAGCAATGCAGGGACACACCAGGAAAGAGCATTGGATAGGAGGTTAGGGAATCTGGGACCTGCTGACTTGGTTTCTTTTCTTTTGAACTCAGTAATGACACATAATAGGTGCTCCATCAATATTTACTGGATGAATGAATGATAACCACCTTATACTTTATTATTTATGTATATGCTGTCTAGTCAATTTTCACCACAACCCTATGTAAGTAGGCCTCCTTTCTGCTGGTTTTACAGATGAGATAATGGAGGCTCAGAGAGGTTGAGGAACTTGCCTTAGGTTGCACAGCATGTAATGGGGGAGCTAGATTCCACCTCACCCTGCAGCATTTAGCAGTGCTGGCTCTACTTGTTGGGGGACACACAGGTGACCAAGCACCAACCATGTCTCTGAAGAGCCCCCAGATCAGAGGCCTCAGTTTCCCAGCCATAGGCTACAGGTAGATGAGGAAGACTCCAGTGAGGGCGGTGGCAGAGGAGAGGGCAGGCTGCCCCAAGGCCCAGCTGGGGGAAAGCCAGGCTGAGACAGTGGAGAAAAGGAGATAGGATAACTGTGAGGTGTCCCTCAGAAAAAAAAGCAAAGGCCAGGGGGAAGGAGGAGCAGATGGGCTGAGGGGCAGGACCAGATGTGGGTGGCTGGGAGAAAATTAATCTCAGTCCAGACACTGGCCATTGGGTCCCAAACAGTGGCAGACAGGGATGCAGCTGCACCTGAGGACTTCAGGTGGGACCTGGAAAGGACATACCTGCCCACCCCGTCCTCCTGCCCCTCTCTCTGTGCCTTCATGCACCTGGCCCCCCCATCTGCCAGGGTGAAGATCCCTTCCAATCCCCGGGGGAACCCTCCTGGGGCTGTGAGACAGTCTGTAGGAAAGGGGGGAGTGACAGGAAACTGGGCAGTGCAGGAAGGGTCCTGAAAAAAGCCCATGGCAGCCGGGGCAGAGCTCTTTAGACAGGAGGCACAGGTCACCACAAATGGTGGAGGAAGGGGTGCTGGCCTTGGAACCACCAGGCTGGAGCTCTCACCCTGGTTCTGCTCCACACTAGGGCTGGGATCCCTGGCCTTAGTTTCCTCATCTGTAAAATGAGGGGCTCTGAGTCTAGGGAGAGGCCACAGGCAGCCAGGTGCCCCAGAGCATGGGTGTGCTGGAGCTGGACTGTCGGGCTCCCTCCTGGCACCAGCAGCCACAGCAGAAAGACCCCACCACACAGGATACAGGTGTGGAAATGCCTGACTCTCACTCACTAGCTGTGTGGCCTTGGGCAAGACGGTCAGCATCCTCTTTTCATTTTCCTTGTGACACTCCTTTTCATCCAAGTCGCTCCTCCCTGTACTGAAGAGCAGGCACCAATGGTGGACTCTCAGGCACGTAAAGCAGTCGGGGCAAGACCCCTTGAGGACCTGAGGTGACACCTAGGATCTAGAGGGGCTCTCTTGCATTGCTGTCATGGGTCCTGCAGGTTCTTACCCTGGCCTCCTTGGGGCTCCATCCATCCATCTCCGAAGTTAGAAGTGTGTTGGGCAGCCAGACACTTGGGGGCCTGGCGCCACCTGGTGGTCACAGTGAGTCCTTGTGGTCCTCTGGGACATAAAATCCAGCTCTGGTTACCGGGTGTCCTGCAGTCATCCCTCTTCAATTTTTTTAACCAGAGCTGATCCTTTAACAGCCTTCCCACCGCCTGCTGTGTAGCCCTGTCTTCTGCCTTCTTTCTCTGTGATTTGCTGAAGATCAGCCTCTCACTGGTTCTTTATTGATTTATGAAACACAGAACACCTATTGTGTGTCTGGCCCGGGTCAGAGCACGGGACAGAGATGAATTAGGCATGTTCCCCATCCTGGAGAAGCTCCCAGTCTGAAGGAGGGGACACACGCAGGCCGACAGTAGGATCAGGGTGAGAGTACAGCCCAGAGGTTTGCTGGGGCAGAGGTGTAGCCAGGGAAACTGTAAAGGAGGAGATGTTTGACCTTCATTTTGAAAGATGGAAACAATAGGGAAGGCAGAGATGGTCAGTAGGCAGATCTGGTGGAGAGAGGTGTGCCAGTGAGCGGAACAGCAAGTGCAAAGCTTCCAGGCTGGAGGAGAGAGCCTCCGAAATGCTGTTAGTGGGGAGTACTGTGACCACTGGGTGGCAAGTACCAGATGGAAGAGGGGGTTAAAGCGAGAGTGCTGGTGGCTGCATCTGGGAGGGAGGGTGGTTGTGGTGGTGGTGACCATAGGGGTTGGGAGAACTAAGAGTGGACAGATGAGCCAGAAGGAGGACCTGGAACATTCCTCAAGTATCTGACTTGGCTGGTTCAGTTCACCCGAACTGAAGAAGGTACTTGGGGGTTGGGGAGTAGGAGAAAGGGGATAGAGAGGTGATGGCCTGGGAGAAGAGGAGGTCAGGGCACTCACAGCTGGAAATGCTATCTAAAGACACTGTGGGGCTTGCAGGTGAAGCCGTCCAGGGAGCAGCTGCAGAGGTGCGAGATGTTTCTAGGGTAGAATTCATGCTACTGATGACCTGTTGAGTTAGGAAAAAGAAGAGTCTAGAAAGTTCCCCTGGTATAGCCTTAGAACGCTTTTCATGAATAACATGCACAAGTCACCTGGGGAGCTGAGAGGCCAAGGCAGGTGGATTACATGAGCTCAGGAGTTTGAGACCAGCTTGTTCTTTGAGCAAGAACAAGACCCCATCTCTACTAAAAATAGAAACACTACGTGGGCGTTGTAGCTGGTGCCTGTAGTCCCAGCTGCTCAAGAGGCTGAGGCAAGAGAATCACTTGAATCCGGGAATTTGAGGTTGCTGTGAGCTATGATGCCACAGCACTTTACCCGGAGCAACAGAGTGAGACTCTACCTCAAAAAAAAAAAAAAAAGAAAGAAAGAAAGGTCTGACTCAGTGGACATGGGGCAGAGCTGCATTTCTGACCAGCTCCTGTATGAGGCTAAGGCAGGTCTTGGACCACACTTTGAGATATGATATGTGATATGCCTTCTTTCCTCTCTTTTTACCCTTACCTACCAGCCAAATGTTCCTGAGGTCCTGACTGAATGTGTGGGACACCTACTAACCTGCCTAGACTCTAAGGTGGTCCTTCGTGTATTTACTTGAGATTCTGTGTGTGTGTGTGTGTATTTGGTCTAACAGGTTACATTACTTACCCTAATCACAATGCCATTCTTGTTTTTCTTTTAATTTCCTTGCTTATTTTTAATTTTTTTAATTTTTATTTCCTTGCTTTTTTTGGTTGTTGTTGCTGCTGCTGAGACAGGGTCCCACCCTATGCCCTGAGCAGAGTGCAATGGTGTCATAGTTCACTGCAACCTCAGACTCGGGCTGTGGGCATCCCGCTGCCTCAGCCTCTGGAAGCTGTGGCACCCAGCTGTTTTTTTTTATTTTTTATTTTTTATGAGTTGGGGTCTCACTGTCACTCAGGCAAGTCTCGAACTCCTGAGCTCAAGCAATTCTCCCTCCTCAGCCTCCCACAGTGCTGGGATTACAGGTGTGAGCCACCACGCCCGGCGCATCCTGCCATTCTTGCTGAAGTAGAGTCTCACGTAGCTCTGTAACAAAGAGTGTGCAGGAGATAAATTTTCAGAGCTCTAGCATGTCTGAAAAATGACTTTATTTAGCCCCCACATTTAATTTTAGCTGGTAAGGCGAACCTGCTAGTGGCCTACCAATACCCATTTCCCCATGTTTTTTCTTTTCTTTTGAGATAGAGTCTCTGGTCCCCTGGGTAGAGTGTTGTAGTGTCATAGCTCACAGCAACCTACAACTCTTGGGCTTATCCCCACTTATTTCTTGCTAACAGAAACCTCTTTTCTGTGTATAGGGCAGCAATATAATTTGGCTAAATACTTGCTTTCTCAGACTGTTGGCAGTCAGGACTCTTTGACATGTTTCTGGCCATCAAACCTCAGCAATAGTTTTCTCAGGTTTGTTGGATAAGTGTTGCTTTCCTCATAAAATCAGAATAAAAGGGAACATGTACACATGGTACCACCTTCCTCCTTCTTTCCCAAATGAGCATGGGTGTGATGTCTGGAGCTGTGGCAGTAACCTTGTGACCAAGTGACAGCAAACACAAGGCAGAATCACAGAGAAGCTAGTCCTGACAATGCCTCCGATCCCACTCAACAAGCAAGTGCTGCTTCCTTTCCTAAGACAACAGATGTCTCGTTTGATGAGAAAATGGCTTCCTATTCCTCCTGTTTGTTTAACGCACAGTAAGTCACACTTTCAGTTACACAAAACATTTTTAACTATCCAGGAAGATATAGAATTTCATGTTCAAAGTAATTTTCCCTCAGAATTTGAAGACTTTTCCCTGCTGTCTCCAGGCCTCTGTTATTGCTGATCCCAGACTCATTCAAGCTTTTTGTGTGTGTGATTTTTTTTTAAACAGAAAGTTTTTAATCTTTTCATCTTCATGTTCAGATATTTCTTAGTGTGTATAGGTGTTATTCTTTTAAAAATCCATCCTGCAGTGGCTCACACCTGTAATCCCAGTAACTCTGAGAGGCCGAGGTAGGTGGATCACTTGAGCTAAGGAGTTTGAGACCAGTCTGAGTAAGAGCGAGACCCCATCTCTTAAAAAACAAAAACAAAATAGGGGCGGCGCCTGTGGCTCAAGGAGTAGGGTGCTGGCCCCATATACCGGGGGTGGTGAGTTCAAGCCTGGATCCGGCCAAAACAAACCAAAAAAAACCCCAAAACAAAATAGACTTGGCGCTCACAGCTAAGTGTGTAGGGCACCAGCCACATACACTGAGTCTAGCCAGTTTGAGCCCGGCCCCGACTTGCTAAACAACAATAACAACTGCAACCAAAAAATAGCTGGGCATTATGATGGGTGCCTGTAGTCACCACTACTTGGGAGGCTGAGGCAAGAGAATGACTTAAGCCCAAGGATTTGAGTTTACTGTGAGCCATGACGCCATGGCACTCTACTGGAGGCAAGAAAGTGAGACTCTTGTCTCAAAAAAAAAATCCATCCTTCTTATCACTTGATGAGCCCTTTCAGTATGATGGCTTGTGTCTCCTTCAGTTCTGGAAAATTCTTTTTCCTTTGATCATTTCCTCCCTACCTTCTCTTTCTAGAGCTCCTGATAGTGGATATCAGACCTTCTGGGACTGATACTTTATATCACTTGTCTTTTCTTTCATTTTATCCATTTTTGTGCTGTATGTTCTAGGATCCATTAACCTGTCTATTAATTTTTAAGATTCCAGCAATTTTTAATGTCCAAATATTCTTTCTTGCATTCTGGTTCTTGTTTTCTCAGAGTACCTGTTTTTGCTTTGTAGATGTGGCATCTCTTAAAATACGCTCGAGGAGCTTTGACCCCAAGGTTATCTTCTATATCCTGAGTTATATATTTTCTTTTCAGTCACTTTTTTTCCTGATTAATCTTAATATGTCTCTTTTAGCTGCAATTTTCTTTTAACTACCTGATACTTTTAAAATAAAGACCAAAAATCTTTAACATAGCTTAAAATGCTTGTAGCATCTGCTCCTAACTACAGTTTCAGGACCATTTCTTTTAAATTTAATTTAATTTCCCTACTGTGATATATACTACATACATAAGAGTATATAAAACATGCAAACATTTAAAGAATAATAATAATTCGAGGCTGGGCATGGTGGCTCACACTTAGATTCCTAGCTAGCACTTTGGGAGGCTGATGTGGGAGTATCATTTGAGTATAGTAGTTCAAGACCAGCCTAAGCAACATAACAAGACCTTGTCTCTGAAAAATAAAAAAATTAGCCAGGTATGGTGGTGGGCACCTGTAGTCCCAGCTACTTGGGAGGCTGAGGTGGGAGGATCATCAGAGAGTCCAAGAGTTTGAGGCTGCAGTGAGCTATGATGATGCCACTGCACTCTAGTCCAGGCTACAGAGAGAGACCCTGTGTCAAAAAAAAAAAAAAAGGAAAGAAATGATAATAAGAATTCTTTTTTTTTTTTTTGTAGAGACAGAGTCTCACTTTACCACTCTCGGTAGAGTGCCATGACATCACAGGATTCACAGCAACCTCTAGCTCTTGGGCTTACACTATTCTCTTGCCTCAGCCTCCTGAGCAGCTGGGAGTACAGGCGCCCGCCACAATGCCTGGCTATTTTTTGGTTACAGTTTGGCCAGGGCTGGGTTTGAACCCCCCACCCTCAGTATATGAGGCCGGCGCCCTACTCACTGAGCCACAGGCACCGCCCAATAATAAGAATTCTAATGCCCACATAAGAAAGCGTATATTGCTAGAACTGTGTGTTCCTCTGTATTCATATTCACCTGTCTCCCCAAGAGGATATCACTGTTCTGATCTCTGCTATAATTATTTGTTTTCTCTTCAGTTTTACCATCTTCACATGCAGCCCAATACAACATAATGGAGAGCTTTGCCTGGTTTTGAACTGTACATAGTGGCACCGTAGCATTTGTATTTTACTTCCTTTGCTCAATGTTATTTTGAGAGAGTTCATTCAAATTGATGTGTATCACTGTAGTTCATTCAATTTCAATTCTGGATAAAAATCCAACGTGTGAATATTCCAGACTTTACTTACCCAGCCTGGGCGCTGTGTCCAGTTTCAGGTTTTTACAAACATTTCTATAAACATTAAAAAAAAATTTTTTTTGTTTCACATTTGCAAGAATTGCTTCAGGTATGTCTCAAGGAGACAAATTGCTGGTCACAGATGATGCCGTTTTAAATTTATTCCGTGGCGTCAAACTGATTTCTAAAGCATTTGAATATATTTTTATTCTCACCAGCAGCATATGAGAGTTCATATTATCCCACATTATTGCCAGTGCTTACAAAAATTTTTTTTATCAGACCTTTAAATTTTTACTGATCAGTTGAGGGTGAAGTTATATCTTCTTGCGGGTTTTTATTTGCATTACTCATGAAATTGAGCAAGTTAGCCATTGTTTTGATCACGTGTGGCTCCTCACCCTACAGGGTCTGTCCAAGGCTTTGCCACCTTTCTGTGTCCCTGCATTTTGTTACAATGGATCATCCATCTAGGACAGGCAAGGTGGCTCATGCCTGTAATCCCAGCACTCTGGGAGGCCAAGGCAGGTGGATTGCCTGAGCTCACAAGTTCGAGACCAGCCTGAGCAAGAGCAATACCCCATCTCCACCAAAAAATAGAAAAACTAGCTCGGCATTGTGTCTGGCACTTATAGTCCCCAGCTACTTGGGAGGCTGAGACAAGAGGATCACTTAAGCCCAAGAGTTTGAGGTTTCTGTGAGCTGTGGTGCCACAGCACTCTCTACCCAGAGTGACTAAGACTCTGTCTCAAAAAATAAAATAAAATATCTGCAGATTTCTTAGCTTTTCATTCCTGATTTTAGTTGTGTTTTCTCTCTTTTTTTCTTGATCAATTTCACCAGGGGTTGTCCCTATTATTGGTCTATTCATAGAAATAATTTTTGGTTTTGCTGCTCCTATTTCATTTTCTTTCTTTTCTTTTCTTTTTTTTTTTTGAGACAGAGTCTCACTATGTTGCCCTTGGTAAAATACTGTGGCGCCACAACTCATAGCAACCTCAAACTCTTGGGCTCAAGCAATTCTCTTGCCTCAGACTCTCTTCCTATTTCATTTTCTGCCTTACCTCTATGCTTGCCTTCCTTTTGTTTTCTTTACTTTATTGGGCTTTTTTTTTTTTTTTTTGAGGCAGAGTCTCACTTTGTCTCCCTGAGTAGAGAGAGTTCTGTAGCTCACAGCAACCTCAAACTTCTGGACTCAAGTGATCCTCTCTTGCCTCAGCCTCCTAAGAAGCTGAGACTACAGGCTCCCACTATTACGCTCAGCTAGTTTTTTCTGTTTTTAGTAGAGACAGGGGTCTCGATCTTGCTCAGGGTAGTCTGGAACTCCTGATCTTAAGCAATCCACCAGCTTCAACCTCTTAACCTCTCAAAGTGCTGGGATTACAGGCGTGAGCCATCTCACCCAGCCCATGTGTTTACTTTTGACTTTCCATTATTTTTATGTGTTGAACCCGTCTCTTGTGGTCCAGACTACAGTGTGATTTTGTGCAGTCTGGTAATCTTTGTATTTTAACTACAACATTTAGTCCAGTTGCATTTACTGAATTATAGAACGTTTGAATTTGAATTTATGTCATCTAATTGCCCTCTAATAAATACACACTGCATTTCCATTTTATGGTGTTTATCTCAGCAATAACAACTGGGTTCTTTTTTTTTTTTAATTTTCAGAGACAAGGTCTTGCTCTTCGCTCTTCTCACTCTACAGTGATACAGTCATAGCTCGCTGTAACCTCAAATTTCAGGGATCCTTCTACCTCAGCCTCTCAAGTAGCTAAGACTATAGACACACATCGCCAGCATATCTGATTACTTTTTAATTTTTTCATAGCGATGGAGACTGCCTAAGTTACCCAGGCTGGTCTCGAACTCCTGGCATCAAATGATCCTCTTGCCTCTGCCTCCCAAAGTACTGGAATTTCAAGTGTGAACCTCTACACCCTGCAACAACTTGAATTCTTAACTCATCCAAGTCTAAGTGTATTTGATATTTATCTTCACCTTCCTCCTGAAGAATATAAGAATGTTAGAACACTTTATGTGCCATTGTGTTTGTGCATTTTAATCTATTTTTTATCCAGAAAACATTATTATTGTTTTACATTATCAATGTTTTTCATTCATTTCTCTATTCCCTATTACAACAGACGTCTGTCTGGGTTGATCTTCCCCCTGCCTGAAATTCCTCCTTTGGAGTTTCCCTGAAGGAGGGTCTGCTAGTGCAAACTCTTAGTTTTTATATTTGTATATGCTATTATTTCACCTCATTCTGAACACATAACATGTACCTCCTACTGGGTACATAATTCTTGATAGTTTCACTGGCTTATATAATTTTAGGATGATGGTTATTTTATCTCTGGTTTCTGTTGCTTTTGATTAAAAAGGCAGGCGTTAATCTATTTTCTTTTTCTGTGTGCCAGAGAAAGCCGTTTGAACTTTGTTCTGAGGGAAATAGAGAACTATGGAGAGTTTTTAAGCATAGGGTGACCCAGTTCGATGTGCATTTCAGAAAGAGCGCTCTGCCGCTGTGGGCAAAGATCGGATCGGATGGCAGCTTCGTGAGAAGGTCCTTGCTGTAGGCCAGAAGACAGACAAGGGATGAGGCCGAGCACTGGAAGTGGAGGTGAGGGAAGGGCAGCCTGAGTCACTGAGGAGGCCGGGAGCCCGGACTTGGATCCAAAGGGCAAGACAGCTCCCGGCGGAAGGGTGAAGGGCGGCGCTGTATCCACAACAGAAGAGGGTGTTGGGCGTGGTAGGGGATGATGACTTCCTATAGCATCTCAAGATCCATTCATTCCACAAATAGTTGAACACGTGTTTTACTATGTACCGAGTGCCAGGCGCGTCGGTGTGTGTGTAGTGGGGTGGTACCTAGAGGCAGTGCACCAGCAGACTCCATCCTCCCGGGCACTTTATCGCCACAGCTGCAGCGCCCGCGGCAAATCACCCAGCCTGGGAGTCCCGGAGGCCGTGGCCGCGTCTGGCCCGAGCGTCTTAGCACAGCCGTCTAGGTTGGATGCATGAACAGATGGACGTAGAGGCGCTTGCTCAGCACAGACAAGACCACGCCGCCCCGGAGGCCGGACTGGAGAGACCTCTGTCCTGCGACGCCTCGACAGGGTGGGAAACCTATTCGGTCCCGACCCAACAAGAGCTCGAGGGTCCGCGGCTCGGCCTCCGTATCCTTAGTTTTGGAAGTTGGGGCAAATGACCTGCCCGTTCTGAACTTCTGCTTTCTTACCTGCCCTCATAGGGCCATGCCTTATCGGCTCCTCAAAGTCACCGGCAAGATTTTAGGAATTGCATCTTGTTATTAAAAGATCACGTCCCACCCTGGTGCGGAGCGGCGAGAGGGGGCGCGCGAGCGTCAGGCAGGTGCACTGGGGCGCGCGGGTCGGCACCTCACGGCGCTCAGCTCGCTCTTTGGCAGGGGCGGGGACAGGCGGGGCTACGGAGGGGCGGGGCTCGAACGTGGAGGGCGGGGCTTACTTGTAGGGCGCGAGCTTAGCCGGCAGCCGGCCGGCCCGCGCGCTCCAGCCCCGCCCCTCCCGCGCGCGCTCGCCGGCGAGGAGGAAAACGTTGCGCAGGTTCAAAAATGGGACGTCGGCGGCGTGAGGCAGCGCGAGGGGGTGTGCGCGCGTGCGCGTGCGCGTGCGCGCCCAGACTAGGGTGACTGGGACCCCGCCGGTCCCAGCATCACGCGCCGTAGCCGCGGCTCCGCAGCTCCGCCCCCGGCCCGGCCAGGCCCGGCCCCGGGCCCGCTCGCCCGCTTCCCCGCATGGAGCTGTCAGCCATCGGCGAGCAGGTGTTCGCTGTGGAGAGCATCCGGAAAAAGCGCGTGCGGAAGGTGAGGCTGCCCGGGGGCGCTCCCAGAACCCTTGTGAGGTCCCTTCTGGTCCCCAGCACCGCCCCCTATGCTCTGGGGACGAGGGGGAAGGTGGGGCGGGGGCCCCCCCCCAAGCAGCCCTACGCTGCTGGGCTCTTCTCCTCAGCCCGTGCCTCAGTTTCCCTGTCAAGTAGAATAAAAGTTGTCGCCCCAGGATGTTGGGGACTGCTGAACCCGCCTGAGCTGGAAATTAGGATCGGAATGTAGGAATTCTGAGCGCCATCCTCCTTCATCCCCTTTTCATTCTAAATATGGGGAGGTGGAGACACAAGTTGAAGCGACTTGTCCAGTGTGTTACTGTCAGAGCTGGGTCTCGAACTCAGGACTCTGGACTCTTGGCACCAAGTCCTTTGAAACTGGAAGTAGACCTTTGGAAAAGTCTCCTCTTGCCTCTGAAGTTTTCCTGCTGGACTTTGACCTTTTCAGATCCCTACCCCTTGCACACACCCCAACCCCCTCTTTCCAGCCCCATTCCCTCTTCCCCTCTCCGGTGTAGGGCATCTTTGAAGCTCCTCCCCCTCTGCCTTTGCTTTCACTTAACACCCTACGGTTTAAGGAGACTTCTGTTCTGCTGGTTTCAGGACCAGCACTTCAGAGCTGGACTTGGATTGTCCTGGCCTGGCATCTACATGTCCTGTGCACATTTGTGGAGTGGGCTCACCCAAACCTGGAGGTCGGATTTAGGGAAGTCCTTGGGGAAAAGTTCTTCTCCTGGCGCTCACCACTGTCCTTTTCCTTCTCTTCTCTGCACAGCCCCTTGGGAGGCTACAGGGGCAAGCTGGAGGGGCCTTAGCAATCACCTCCTCAAATTTGATGGAGGCAGAAACTGAGGACTGGGCAGGGGATGTGTCCTGCTCAAGGTCACACAACAAGGTAGGGGTAGAGGTGGAACAGGAGCTCATGTGGGCTGGTTGCCAGTCCATCTTTCCATAGAGAAGACTTAGTTCTGGTGTCTTGTGCCAGGGATGAAGGGCAAAGTGAGTCCTGAGCATCTTTTTTTCTCCCAACTTGGCTTGGGATTTAGCTGTGTTTATGATTGGGGCTGCCCTCTTTCTTCCTTCCCCCAGGGTTTCCATGTCTTAAAAGAGGTCTTATTTATTCCACAAAGGTCTGTGCTTTCCAAGTAGTGTAGCCTGAAGCAGGTACAGAGATTACCTGGGCCCTGCCCCGCCCCCAAATCGGAGATCTGAGATCAAGGATCATTATTCCTTCAACCAGTGACTTAAGACATTTACTGAGGGTCTGTCGCATACTAGACACCATTCTAAGCCCCAAGGATATATTCTTTCCCTCCGAGAGCTGGTGTTCTGCAGAGGGAGGCACAATGAATGAGAAATAAAGACAGATGCCTTCAGATAGAGCTGTGTGCCCTACAGAAATAGAACTGTAAAGTGCCAGAGAGGACAGCATGGGAAAAGTCAGCCACAAAAGGCTGACTTTTGGAAGGCCTCTTTGGAAAGGTATCACGTTTGGTCTTAAGAGTTTTGGCATGGAGGGGCTTCACCTACTGAAAGCAGTTGGACCTTGAAAGGGCCCATGTTGGCTGTGAGGGTGGGAGGAGCCTGGCTCTATTTTCTAACAACTGGAAGGCTTCCTTTCTGAAGGTGGATTCTTTCTCAGTCTCCTGTGGATCATGTCAGGGTCTTTTGAGTTGAGAATTCTAAAGTCTCTGGCCCATTGCCTCTCCCAGAGACTCAGCTCACAGGGAGGAATTTTCTAGGATTTAGAGTCTTCCAATTCAAAGAGGAAAGTGTTATGATCTTGGCACTGGGACCCCATGGATCTTTGGCTGTGCGTACAGGCCCTCATGTGGTCTCAGTGCCCCCCCACCCCCGCCCTTCTTGTAACAAAAGCTCTGGGCTTGGGCCACTGGAGGCTCAGGGATGTTTGACACCAGATGCTGTCCTGTGTGCTAGTCAGGACGGCAGTCTGGGATGGTTGTGCATCAGCCAAAGTTTGAATTCTCTGGATTTGTGAGGATCTGATGGATGGAGGGTCCCTGGATTATCTTTTATGTGTTGGGGAACACCTGTGTACGGAGGGGATTTGGGGCTGAGGTCCTTTGGGCCATACTGACCTGTGAGTGGTCGTAGGGGCAATTGGGGGGGCTCTCACTGTATCTGGTTCTCTCCGCAGGGTAAAGTCGAATATCTGGTGAAGTGGAAAGGATGGCCCCCAAAGTAAGGCTCCTTTGTGTGTGTGTCTGTCTACCTGTGCCTCCCCGTTCCCTGGCCAGCTTGTAGCTCCAGCTGCTCTAGTAACTGGACAGCTGGCCTTGATTAAATTATTGTTTTCCTGGGCCTTGGTTTTTACTCTGCTGGCTGAGGGGCTGGGAGTCCTGGAGGTTCGAGGTGGGTCTCTAGTTTCTCTTCTCAATCTGCCTCCTCAGTGTTGGGACCCATCTTCTGGTTGGAGCTTCTCCTCCCAATTCCTCCCTTCCTTTCTCCCCTCCCTTCTCCCCTCTCTTCCTTCTGCTTTTCTGGAACCTGGGAGGTGGAGGCCTAGCATCTCCACATCAGAGATGGCTGCTGGCCAGAAGAAGGGGGCCCTGAGCTGCAATAAGTACAGTGCTGGGTGCACAAGGGGAGTCCAGCAGTGGGGCAAGAATCCTCAGTGCCTGGCAGGACCTACAGAGTAGGTTCCCATAAAGCAGCGGTTCTCAACCTGTGGATCGAGACTCCTTTGGGGGTCGAACGACCCTTTCACAGGGGTTACCTAACCATCCTGCATATTAGATGTTTACATTATGATTCATAACAATAGCAGAATTACAGTTATGAAGTAGCAACAAAAATAATTTTATGGTTGGGGGTCACCACAACATGAACCGTATTAAAGGGTTGCGGCATTAGGAAGGTTGAGAACCAGTGCCATAGAGCCATGTGAGGTAGGTGTGATCATGCTCTCTCTAGATAATGCAGAAACAGGCTCAGAGGATAAGCAGCTTGCCTTAGGTCACACAGCAAATGGAGGCAGAATTGGGACTTGAACTAGGCCTTTCTGTCTTCAGGTACCTCCTCTGTGCTTCCCTAGGCTTCCCTCTCAGAGTTGGGGGCAGGGAGCTAAGACCTCTCCTGCTGAGGCCCAATCCAGAATGCCGACCAACTAATCACTTCCCAGTAGGGAGTTGTTGGGAGGGGGAGGGACCAAACTAATCCTAGGACTTCCTCATTGGCCTGTGGGTGCCCCACCTCCCTGCCTTGTCTCCAGGAGACTGGAAACCCCCTGTGCACCAAGCCTCTGCAGTTGAGACAGGGATTTTCTGCTGTGTTGCTGCTAGAAGCTGACCTGGTATTGGGTCCTGGTTCTGGGGGATGACAGGGAGAGACAGCAGAGGGGAAGACAGCCCATAGAGCCTCAGCTTCCCTCCCTGCAAAATGCATTCAGAGTTCAGTAGACCCACACTCTGCTCTCCTTTCATAAGGTACTTAGCCTTGTGGGGTGAAAGGCCTGGGCATATATGTTCAGGGTGACCATCAGATCCTGATGACTGGGGTCAGTGGCTGGCATGTAGATAATATGATCTTCTATGCTCACTCCCACTGCAACCCCTGTTCTCTCTTCCCAAATACCCTTGGGAGCTGAAGGAGGAGCCTAAGGCTGATCAAAAGTAAGACTTTTGGCCTGGGTGAACAGGGCAATAAAGGGAGCTATGCAGGGTGAGCAGTGGAAGTGCTGAGGCCCTGGGAACGGCCTCTTAGCTTCTGCACTGGGACATCGAGTTCCAGCTGTGGTCACCAGCTTGTTGGCCTTCAAGGCACTGTTGGCTATTTTTTCTTCTCTGGAGGGGCCATCCTTTGAAGAATTTCCTTCTCTAAACAGAGGCCCTTATTAATGAGGAGTTCGTAGATGTGAGTACATCTGCTGACCAGAACTTTAGTTAGGAGGGAAGGAACTAGGGCTCCAAGGGCAGAGTCCACGTTGTTTCTGGTGGCCTGTGCTGCCCCTAGCCTGGAGGCCCATTGGTTTCTTAACATGCTGAGACCACCAGATGGGCCTTCAGGATGACCACCTGGTGACCCCTAATGGTTCTGGAAACTCTGTTGACTAAATGCCTTCTGTCCCAGCTGCTTTGGTCTGGGTTCCAGGCCTGGGAGCTCACCCAACAGCTGTGAACCCTTGGGCGGGTCCCCAGTGTGGCTAGGCCTCTGCTTGCTCCCTGTCTTCATGCTGGGTTAATGAAGCCTCTTTTGCAGGGCTGTTGTGCAGATTAGATGATGGATGTAAGTTGCTTGATGCATGCTCAGCCCAGACCAAGTGCTTTAGTAAACATTTGCTGTTAGCGCAAAGTTAGATAGACAGATATCTAGATTGTGTTTTTGCTTTTGTTTACCCCAGCCAGCATAGTGTATTCCACTCTTCAGAGGAGTTCAAAGCATCCTTAGAAAGTATTTAGATCAGTCCTCTCATTTTTCAGATAGAGAAACTGTGGCCTAGGGAGGGGTGGGTCATCACAAGAATATACCATAACTGCCAACGATATGCTGTGTGGTGCCCACATTATGCCGTCCATGGTGCCTCCATGGTATGGGCACGAGGCAAGTATGGCCAGCAGTTGTCTCCTCTCTTGGAGGAAGACAGAAGTCAGTCTCAGAAGAAGCAGGGGAGCCAGCTGTCTTCAGCCCCCCTTCTCAGGGGAACTTGCATGAGGAAGAGGCTGAGAAAGAGGGCAGAAGTAGGTAGTTGGACTGGCTGCATCCTCCAGGCCAATCAGTAGTTCCTATTATGAGCCAGGCACTGGCTCTTTTAATTGCTTCCTAGTAATTCATTTTACAGATAGAGAAACTGAAGCCCACAGCAGACAAGAGTCCTTACCTAGGGTCATACAGCTGGCCTACCCCTGTGATACTTAGCCAGCTCTGTGACCAGGAGTCTCTTGTCTGTGATGAGCCTTTTGTGAAGTTCAGTGGGAGCTATACCACCCTGCTTTTGAATTCTGGTTGTGTACATATACCAGCCGTGTGACCCAGGGCAAAACCTTCAACCTCTCTGCCTCCATTTCCCCAGCTGTAAAATTGAGGCCCTAACCCCAGTGGGCCTTGCTGAAGACTACCTGAGACCGGATGAGATTTGTTAACACCCGGCCAGGGGCAGAGGAGGAGCTAATACCTCCCTGAGGCTGGGGTTAGGAGTGGCAGATTTATGCACTCTAGGCTTTCAAAATTGAATTAACCCACGCTTATTTGCTTTTATTATGTACCGCACTGACGGAAGTGCTTTACTTAACACATCTTCACAACAATCCTAAGCAACAAGGATGATTGGTAGCCCCACTTAAGGATGTGGCCACAGAACGGTGAGTCACTTGAGCAGGGCCGCACCCCACAATCTGGACCTGAGTCCACCTCAGCGCTTCTTTTGGGTAACTTTAGAGTGAGGAACGGGAACTGGCTCGGCCTTGGGGGGTCCGTGGGTTGTTCCACCCGCCCACTCCCGCAGCTCCCCGCCCCCAAGTCCCCCAGCTGAAGGCCGGTTGAGAGTGGGGGTGGGGTTCTCCACCTGCTGGTGCCCCTCCCCACCGACGGTGCCTGGTCCCAGTAGGGCGGGACCTGCGCGGCAGGGGGCTCAGGCGGGGTTAGCGCGAGCTTGTTTACCGGGCTGGGGGCGGGGTGGCAGTCACGTGGCCGTGTTTATCTCGGAGATGGCGCGCGCTGTCCCCGCCCTCGCCTCTTGGTTGGCCGCGTAATCCCGGCGCGTGCCCCTCCCGTGCGTGCGTGCGCGCGCGCGGCTGCCCGGTTGCGGGGCGGGGCGGGGCCAGGGCGGAACACGCCCCACCCCACCCTATCCCATCCCACCCTTTTCCCCTCCCGGGGACGCTCGGCTCCAACTGGGCTCCTGACGTCTCCTAGCTGTGGCCCTCCTGCGGCGCGCTCTCGGCCTTTATGAACCCAGCAGTTGGCGAAGCTGCTTCCCCTCGTGCGGCCTCCAGGCTCCCACACTGCTGAGGGGCGCGGCCTCCAGTTTGAGGTCCTGGCGTCCAAAAGATTGACTCGATGCGAGCACCCCACTGTGTCCAGCACGGAGCTAAACCAGATCTCCAGCTGCGCCATCCAGAAATGGTCCCTTTCCCAACTGGGCGGACCCTTTCTGTGCAACGAATGTGTGCCAGGCCCCAGCTAGACCGTGAGAACCAGGGCAGTCGGGCAAACGTCTTCTCCCTGGTGTCACGGCCCGGTGAAAGGCCGGAAGGTGGAGGGTGGCGGAGAGGCAAACTGAGTTCCATCCACAGACTGGCCACTTACTGGCTCAGTTACCTTGGGCAAGTTGCTTATTCCTCTCTTTATCTGTAAAATGGGGTAATAATTGAAGAACCTACCTCATCAGAGTATTATGGAGATGGCACCAGTTCCCAGCAGTAGTCGGCCAGCCTGCAGTTTTTGTGAGGGTGGTTATTCTTCATATGAGGAAATTGAGGTCCAGAGAAGGGTAGGGACTTCCCAGAAGTCACACAGCAGCCACATCAGCTAAAAACTGGCAGGGCGGGGGGACTAGACGCTGCATTTCAACAGCTAGAGAGAGGGTAAGACAATGCACAGGAGGCGCACAAAATTTCCCTTCTTGCTAGTTATGGTTGAGGAGATTCAACTGCTATTTGAGGAGAGGATTGTGGTTGCTTATACCATAGTTTGGGCTTCAGTTTAACTTTGAGCACTTCTGCAGGGGTGAACAAAGGCAGCAGGGGCTTCCACAGCCCTTCCTGTTGAGGGGGCCACTGGGCCTGCACTGGATACTTTGGGAGGGATTAGCTTTGCCTGCTAGGGTGTCCCTGGATCCATCCATGGTTATGGTGGGGGCCAAGTGCAATGTAAGGTCCATGGAGGCAGCAGGGGAGGACTAGTCCTACTGGCAGAAGACAGCATGGGAGTGATGTCAAGACCTGTCTCTTAAAGGAGGGAGGGACAGGGCACTCCAGGATTAACACTTTAAAGGCAAAGCAGACACAAAAGAAGGAAAGTCAGACTATGGAGTGCCGTGTGCAGGACTCATAGCATTGTCCTCATTGCCAGGTCCTAAGAGCCTACATACCTGGCAGAAGGAGCTGTGCCCAGGTGTTAGAAAAGAGGAGAAAAGCATTCTGTCTTCAGGCAGCCTGTTGCTCTGCATTGGACTACTGTTAACTCTCACAAGAGATGAAGGCTGTAGCTGGACACACTAGGAAGCATCAGGGGCAAGCACTCTACCTGGCTCTTCTGCCTCCTAAGCCCTCTTTACATCTAGGCACCTTCCTTCTTACCCGGCAGGGCCTCTGGCCAGGATCAGAGAACATTGCTTTGTTTTCGTGTATATGTATTTTATATACATGTGTACTTTGTATTTGTATCTATAGTCATGTTTCAGTGACAGGGATACGTTTTGGGAAGTTCATGCTTAGGTGATTTTGTCATTGTGTGAACAGCATAGAATGTACTTAAGACACACCTAGAGGTGTAGCCTACCACATACTTAGGCTATATATATGTGTAGCCTATTGCTCTAAGGCTACAAACTTGTAGAAGATGTTACTGTCCTGAATGCTGTAGGGAATCGTAATACAATGGTGAGTATTTGTGAACATAGCTAACCATAGAAAATATTCAAGAAAAATACAGCATAATGGCATACTTGTTTAGGGTACTTATCTTGAATGGAGCTTACGGGACTGAACGTTATTCTGAGTAAGTCAGGGAATGAGTGAATGTGAAGGGCTAAACTTTATTTTTTCTTTTTTTTTTTTTTTTTTTGAGACAAAGTCACTATGTCATCCTCAGTAAAGTGCCCTGGCATCATATCTCACAGCAACCTCAAACTCCTGGGCTCAAGCGATTCTCTTGCCTCAGCCCCAAGTAGCTGGGATTATAGGCGTCTGCAACAATGCCGGGCTATTTTTCTGTTGCAGTTTTCATAGTTGATTAGCAGGCCAGGGCCAGGTTCCAACCTGCCAGCCTCAGTCCATGTGGCTGGCGCCCTACTCACTGAACAACAGGCACCAAGCCTAAAGGGATAAATTCTTACAAAAATCTTTTTATTTGTTTGTAATTAACACTTGGCCTAAACCACAAACACATTGTACAGCTGTACAAAAATATTTTCTTCATGTGTTTATAAACTTTTTTTTTCTTGAAACAGTCTCAGTCTGTCATCTTGAGTTGAGAGCCGTAGCATCACAACTCACAGCAGCCTTAAACTCTTGGACTTGAGCAATTCTCTTGCCTTAGCCTCCTGAGTAGCTGGGACTGTAGGCACCTGCCACAATGCCTGGCTTGTTTTTCTATTTTTAGTAGAGATGGGGTCTCTTATTCAGGCTGGTCTCGAACTCCTGAGCTCAAGCAATTCACCCCCTTTGGCCTTCGAGAGTGCTAGGATTACAGGCATGAGCCACTGCGCCTGGTCTATAAACTTTTAATTTTTTTTTTTTTTCTTTACTTTGTAAACTTTTTTGTTAAAAACTAGGACATAAGGGCGGCACCTGTGGCTCAGTGGGTAGGGCGCCGGCCCCATATACTGAGGGTGGTGGGTTTGAACCTAGCCCTGGCCAAACTGCAACAAAAAAAAAATAGCTGAACGTTATGGCGGGCGCCTGTAGTCCTAGCTACTCGGGAGGCTGAGGCAAGGGAATCGCCTAAACCCAAGAGCTGGAAGTCGCTGTGAGCTGTGACACCATGGCACACCAAGGGCGACAAAAACCATCTCTAAAAGAAAAAAAAAAAAAAGGGCGGTGCCTGTGGCTCAAAGGGGTAGGGCGCCGGCCCCATATGCCAGAGGTGGCGGGTTCAAACCCAGCCCCGGCCAAAAACTGCAAAAAAAAAAAAAAAAGTAGGACATAAACACACACTTTCATTTAGGCTAGGAATGGGAAACCTGTGACTTGCTGAATTCAAGATTGTCTTTTTTTAAGGCTCAGTGCCCGTAGCTCAGTGAGTAGGGTGTTGGCCACATACACTGAGGCTGACAGATTCAAGCCCAGCCCGGGCCTGCTAAACAACAATGACAACTGCAACCAAAAATAGCCAGGCGTTGTGGTGGGTGCCTGTGGTCCCAGCTACTTGGGAGGCTGAGGCAAGAGACTCATTTAAACCCAAGAGTTTGAGGTTGCTGTGAGCTGTGATGCCACCGTACTCTATCCAGGGCGACATAATGAGACTTTGTCTCGAAAAAAATAAAAAGGGATTGTTCTTTTTAAAGTACCAAAGGAGGCAAAAAAAGCTTCTTAGTTCTTTGTTGCTCCTTTTAATAAAAGGGTTTGTATGTAAAATTTGGATTCAGTCAGAAGGCCACTATTAAGGACCAGGAAGGCCACAAGTTTCCTTAAAGCCACAGGTTTTGAGAACATGAAGATGTCACTAGAGGCCAGGTACAGTGGCTCACGCCTATAATCCCAGCTCTCTGGGAGGCCAAGGTGGGTGGATTGCTTGAGGTCACATGTTTGAGACTAGCCTGAACCAGACTGAGACCTCATTTCTAAAAATAGCCAGGCATTGTGGCGGGCGCCTGTAGTCCCAGCTACTTGGGAGGCTCAGAAAGAGACTTGCTTAAGCCCAAGAGTTTGAGGTTGCTGTGAGCTGTGGAGCCACATCACTCTACCGAGAGAGACAAAATGACGCTCTTGTCTAAGAAAAAAAAAGAAGGCAGGGTGCAGTGGCTCACGCCGGTAATCCTAGCACTCTGAGAGGCTGAGGCAGATGGATTGCTTGAGCTCACAAGTTTGAGATCAACCTGAACAAAAATTGAGACCCTGTCTCTACTAAAAATACAAAAACCGAGTCAAGAGGATCACTTGAGTCCAAGAGTTGGAGGTTGCTGTGAGCTGTGACACCGTGGCACTGTACCCAGGGCAACAGCTTGAGACTTTGTCTCCAAAAAAAAAAAAAAAAAAAGATGTCACTAGGTGATAACATTTTTTTTCAGCTCCATTATAATATTACAGGACACTCATGCATGTGGTCTGTTGCTGACCAAAACATTATGCTGCACATGACCATACACATTTTTTTAATTTCTTTAATTTCTTTTTTTTTTCCTTGAGATGGAGTCTCAAGCTATCGCCCTGGGTAAAGCGAGTCTTTTGCCTCAGCCTCCCAAGTAGCTGGACTACAGGCGCCTGCCATGAATGACACCCAGCTATTTTTGTTGTTGTTGCCATTGTCATTGTTGTTTTAGCTTGTCTGGGCTGGGTTCGAACCTGCCAGCCTTGGTGTATGTGGCCAGTGCCCTACTCCCTGAGCTAGGGCACCACCCACACATATTTTTAATTGAAAAAATTGTTATGCTCGTACCTGTGGTGAGGGATGCTGATTTTTTCATAGTTAGCTTTTACAATAAACAAAAAAATGAGCTGCTTTAAAAGCAAATACCCTAGATACAAGTGGAGGTGGAATGAGGAGGTGACAGGTCTCACCAAGGTGGAACCCCTGATGGATGAGCTCTGTAGCAATACCAAGGGGGCCTGTGTAGGATTGCAGAGCATTCAGTCACTAGATACTTATCAAATGCCTGCTATATGCCAGGCCCAGAGACAAGAGAACTTCAGGTGTGATCTGGGGTGGGGTACAGATGTGCACTGAGGTAGGGGGAGCAGAGGAGACTAGGCTGGGGCTAGGGCTTGAAGGGTGGGGACAGCAGCGGGAGACATAGGGCACTTGCAAAACCAAGCAGCTGTAAGCACTTTGAATGCATTAAAGCAGCACAAGAGTTCTATACAGATGAGAAAATTGAGGTACAGAGCTGTTAAGTAAATTGCTGATAGTCACACAGCCGTTAGGGATGGAGTTGATTTGAACCCAGGCCTCATGTCTTCAGAGCCCCAGCTCCTTGCTACCTTCTCTCGCCTGCTGGAGGAAGGCTCCTGGGCCTTACTGGGGCTTGCTGTCTTCCAGCCACCAAGGGACTCAAATGGACATGAGGCCTGATAGGGAGTTAGACCCA
Organism: Loris lydekkerianus; assembly: GCA_963574355.1. Classification (NCBI taxonomy): domain Eukaryota; kingdom Metazoa; phylum Chordata; class Mammalia; order Primates; family Lorisidae; genus Loris; species Loris lydekkerianus. The sequence continues at coordinate 51,100 of CAUYPK010003399.1, forward strand.
GTCACATGATAGTGTGGTATGAGTAAGAGCAGCTCTGGGGTTGCTAGAGCCCTCAGGAGGCCCAGGCTAGGTTAGCTCCTTGGAGCAGGTGATAATGACATCTTACCAGGATGGGGCAAAGGCCTACAGTGGGCCCTGGCTTAGCAGTTGTAACCTCTGTGAAGCCAAGTGGAAGCAGGGGGCTCTGACCTTTCATTCCTCTCCCCAGGTACAGCACGTGGGAGCCAGAAGAGCACATCCTGGACCCCCGCCTCGTCATGGCCTATGAGGAGAAGTAAGGGATCATCTGCCTGCCTTGGGCTGGGCTTAGGACTGACTCCAAGGCTTCCCAGGGAGCCCAGAGCTGGCTGGCTCTGGTCATTGGGGGCAGTGTGGGGTGTCTGACCAGGGTAGTCCAGGCTGTGTGCAGCTGGGGAAACTGGTGGGCACAGAGTCCCAGGGCAGTTGCAGACTCTGTGTCTTTTTCCTATTGTCAGTCACTTCCTTTACTCAGTCCCTGTGCTATAAAATGGGCCACCCTGAATAATTCCAGTTTCCCCAGGGCAAAATTTTACAGGGGGCCCATAAGAGTTTTCAGTTTTGGTGAAAAATGTGAAAATGCTTCACAAAGGTGCCCAGTGTTGGAGTGGGTGGCCATATCAGGAATGCTGGTGGCAACAGGTCTGATACAAGAGCTCTTAGGAGACTCAAGCTAGAGGGAAGGTCTGTGAAGTTCAGCTAAAAAAAGGGCAAACAAGTGTGTGAGTTGTGGAGCTTTTCTTTTTCTCCCCTTTCCCTTCCCTTTTTCCTTTTCTTCTTCTTTTTTTTTTTTTTTTTTTTTTTTCTTTTTTAGGTAAGAGTTTCCCTGTGGGGCCTCAGGTGGAGTGCAATGGCTTCTGCCTAGCTCCAGCAGCCTCAAACTCAAACAGTCCTCCTGCCTGACCCTCCTGAGTAGCTGGGACTACAGGCGCCCAGCACACCTGGCTAACTTTTCTATTTTTTGTACAGACTAGGGTCTTGCTCTTGCTAGGGCTGATCTTGAACTCCTCAAGTGATCCTCCCACCTTGGCCTCCCAGAGTGCTGGGATTATAGCCACCATACCTGGACTGGAGCCAGAATTTCTGAACTCTAGCCTGTCCCCCTTGGCTACCTCCTAGCCAAGCGGCCTTGGACAAACTCATCTCTGCCAGTGCTCTGTGTAGGTCCTCTTCTACTGCATGTACCCAGCCTTACTTCCCCGTGCCAGAGGGCAGCCCCAGGTCCTCTGCCTCTCCCCAGCCTGCTGACCCTATACAGAGTGGGACCACGTCGCAGAATTGTTTGTATTTGGCCCCTTATGGCAGCCTCCTGAGGTGGGCATGCAGATCTCATTTGGCAGATGAGGAAACGTTGGCCCTGAAGGAGAGGGCTCCTGTGCAGGAGCCTCACAGCTGGGAACCTGCAGGACACAGACTTAGCCAGGCTCCCGACTTGGGGTCAGGTGCTTTTCTGCTGCCTCTGACTGCTGGATTCTCATTGCTTCTCCCCCAGGAGGCTTCCCGTCACTGATTCAAGGACAAATTTTTCTTGTTCTTTCCTTTAAAAATCAGGGTGTTCCTGTCCCACAGCTTCTCTCTGCTTCCCAAGTGCAAGGTGGGGGGTGGGGGTGGGGCTTGGTCCACAAGGTTGTTACACTCAGGAGAATCCTGCAGGATGTCTTGGCGTCTGCGGCGGGGAGCAGGGGCAGGTGTCAAGACGTAGAGTGGTGCCAGGTGTCCTTTTACCTCTGCCATGGAGATGGGTGTCCTGTGGGTTGTGGCAGCTCCTGCCCAGAAGACAGGAATAGTCACTATGGGGTTCACCGGTTTATACTACACTCAGATTGAGAGACCAGCCCAGGTCACACAACCAGAAAGGGGAGAGGGTGGACTTCCGACCTCTGCCTTCTTTGTGCTTGTCCATGTGGCCTCTGTAGTGCGGCTACAGAAAATATAGATGGAATGAGCTGAGGTCAGAGGCAAAGTGAAATGACCCTACTTCTGGCTTTTTTAGTTTGGAGTCCCTGGTTGTGTTGTCTTGTGTATGTCAGGTGTGACCTCAAGTTGTGCCTTGTGTTTGTGTGTTTTGATATGTGGGAAACACAGCCAGTGGCGAGTCTGGCATCTCTTAGACTCTCAGTACAGGCTCATTTTTTCCTTGTCCTCTGACTAGATAGTACAGACAAGGTAAGAGCCTATCCTCTGTCCCAAGTTCATATAGATTCCACATGGGGGGAGGATGGGCTGAGCTTCAATTGCAGAATGATTTGCCAGTCTCATCAGCTCCCCTAGGACAGTCAAGGCAAATCTGATTGACAGGTTTTGTGTTCCTCTCCTAAGAGTAGAAACTGGAGCTGCATTTTTGGAGGGGTTCCAGTACCATTCAGAGCAGAGCCCTCATGTGGCCCTGGGGTGCAGTAATGGCCTACACATTTTTGGAAATGGTATAGGAGTCCCACCTCAATGATTGAGACCATTGCCCTCCCCATTCATTAGATGGGAAGACCAGGGTCCTGGCAGTTGAGCATTTGACCCCATTGTCATAATAGCCTTAGCAGGACAGTGGGGAGGATTGGTTGGATAGGCTAGAGGGCGTGTCCCCTCCCTGCCAGACAGCCAAGGGGCAGTGAAGCGGACACCTTGCTTTCCCTTAGATGTCATCTGTGTTTCCTTTTCTTCTGCTACCTGCTTTGCACCCCAGAGAGGAGAGAGACCGAGCGTCGGGGTATAGGAAGAGAGGTCCGAAACCCAAGCGGCTTCTGCTGCAGGTAACTGGCCTGCCTTTGTGCCTCCTTCCTTTCCTTCCCCAGCCACAGGGCCCCCACTCCTGAGATGCACTTCCCTTCCCCAGAACCACCCAGGGCACTGTGGGCTGGGGCACTTGGGGGGTAAGCTTTGAGGGAAGGAGTTGAGAAAAGCTGGATGTGGGTCTCATGCCTAGGGAAGACAGCCTGGGTGGACAATGCTGTGGGGGTAGGCGGGTGGGCATGTGGCTAAGGGAACCCTAGAAATTTGAGAGCTTAGAATCTTGCTTTGAGAAAAACTTGAGTCTTTTGATGTTCAAAATCCCCAGATACATAATGGTAATACTTGAGAATCCCAGATAGATAAAAACTTTAGAACTGAGAAAACATGGGAACCTGGAATTTTAAAATCCAAAAAGCAGAGACTGTTAAAATTCTGGAGCCATGACCTTGGAATATCAGACCCCCAAAACCTGTCATTTTTGAGTAGGAAGAAATCTACAAGGCCTCCTTTTCCAGTCTTCTGTCATGTGGGAACCTAGTCTCTGCAACCTCCCAGGCCACCCATGTCTTAAGTCTTAGGGGCATTTTGCCAACATTGATGGTTTGCTGTGAAAATCAAATGGAGTTGGAAGCAATGTAGTCACAGGCCGAGTATCCCTAATTTGAAACCTGAAATGCTTCAAAATCTGAAACTTTGAGCAGCGACACAGTGCTCAAAGAAAATGCTTATGTGATGGTAGGCAAGCTCTTTACTCAGGGTGAGGAGAACACCTGGCCCCCCCTGTGGAATATTTGAAGCCAAGAAATAAGGATTCTTGGTCTGTGTGCACGTGAGCCACATGAAGCCTACCGGCCCCTCCTCAGTGTAGACCACCAAGGCTTTCACCAGAGTGGTGGTCTCCCTTCTTGGCAGTGAGTGTGTTCTGGGGGGGTTGGATGTGAATTGGCCTTGGAAGGGAAGTGACCATCGCCAGACACAGGCTCTTTGGTGTGTTTCACAGATGAACACATTTCATCCATATACCAAACCTACAGGGCAGGTATATGAATTTATCTCTTGCTGTGTAATAAATTACCACTCTAACCAAGCAACTTCAAGTAATAAATATTTATTATTTTACATGGTTTCTGTGGGTCAGGATTTGGGAGTGCTTCAGCTGGTTCTTCAGTGCTTCTAGTTTGGGTTACAGTCAGGATGTCAGCTAGGGCTGCAGTTATCTGAAGGGATGACTGGGGCTGCAGGATCTGCCTCTCTGGTGGCTGTTCAGGGGCCGCGAGTCAGTGCTGGATTGTGGTGGGGGCTGGTTCCTCAACAGGTGGACCTCTGAAGAGGGCCACCAGAGGTCCCGGCAGCCTGTCCACTAGCTTCCCTGAGGGGGTGATCTGAGAGAGCAAGCAGGGGAGAAGCCGCATGCCTTTTATGACCTGACCTTGGAAGTCACACCACAGTATTCCTCCAGGGAAGCAACATGGGAGTGTGAATTCCAGGAGGCGGATGCCCTTGGGGACCATTTTGGAGGCTGGCTACCATTTCACTGGTGAAGATACTGAGGCTGAGGGAGGCCTGGGGTCACACAGCTGACCCTTGGCCCCGCATCCCTTCCAGTAGCTGCAGTTGTCTCATGATGAGGTGGCGAAGGACAAGGAAGAATGTGCGGTGCAGAATGAGAGACGTTACTGGGCTAGCTGGGCTAGTGCTGGCCTGCTAGCAGTGTGGGAAGAGTGACTTAGAATTAGCTGCTTCTGGGACCTGCCTCCCAGCCCCTCCCAGTTCAGCCCTCCTCCCCTCACCACAGCAACCTGCCCCTGGGTATGGTTCCCACAACAGGGAAAAGTCATCTCTGCCCCCAGCTTGGAGGTGTTCAACCTCATGGGTCCCATCTAAAGCCTCACTTTCTTCCTGGGAGTGCTTGGTCTTTGCTAACAGGTAACATTAGAAGGTGCTGTCCGAGAGTCATCCGGGATCTCCCAACATCTTGGCACCAAGGATCTTTCTTGGATTCATGTAAATTCTCCCAAAATCAATAGGACAGATCCCCAAATTACAGACTCCAGCCCTTGACGGGAGATGAACTTGCCCTCCAGCTCTGTTTCACCAAAGGTGGGGCAGGGAGTCAGCAGAGGCCTGGACTCTAGAGCACACCCTTTGCCCTCTGCCTCCACCGTCTCCCCAGCAAGCCCGCTTTTTCAGCCTTGGAGGTCCTTTAATGAACACAGATACCTTTCCTAAAATGAAGAACAACTCCTTAATTTATCCACTTCGTAAGTCCTGATTAGTTTCCCATCGGTCAGTCTACAGTTTGTACCTTTGTGTGGCCCTCTGCTGCCCATCACAGCTTGGTGTCCCCAGTTCCAAGGAGACAAGGCTGCTGGGGGCCCCTGGGGCCCATTGCGGGGTGCGCTATGGACTCGGGGGAGGGGGGGTGATGGCTGGCCCTACCTGGGAGCTGGAGATTGGTTGGGTGGGTGGGTGCGAGGCTCCGGTGGGAGGAGCAGCATGAGCAGAGGCGTGGCCATGGGGGAGGCGGGGCTGACCCGAGCTGCCCTGGCTTACCCCTGCAGCGGCTGTACAGCATGGACCTGCGGAGCTCCCACAAGGCCAAGGGCAAGGAGAAGCTCTGCTTCTCTCTGACGCGCCCACTCGGCAGCGGGAGCCCCGAGGGGGTGGTCAAGGCGGGGGCACCCGAGCTGGTGGACAAGGGCCCCTTGGTGCCCACCCTGCCCTTCCCGCTCCGCAAGCCGCGCAAGGCCCACAAGTACCTGCGGCTCTCACGCAAGAAGTTCCCACCCCGCGGGCCCAACCTGGAGAGTCACAGCCATCGACGGGAGCTCTTCCTGCAGGAGTCAGCGGCCCCAGACCCCCTGCAGGCGGCCAGCGAGTGGGAGCCCACTGAGCAGCCCCCTGAGGAGGAGGGTAAGCAGCCCAGAGACAGTCAAACCTAGAAAAGGTCCCTGTGGGTCATCAGGTCCAGAGAGGATACCAAGTGCTTGTGAGGCCACTGGTGGGGGCAGTTAGGACTGGACGTGGACCTACCACCTAACCTTGAGCACTTCTCAGGTCCAGACTCCCCAGAGCAAGCCCCTGAGCTGGCTGGAGATGCAGAGGGAAGGACTCTGTGTGGGGGTGGCAGGGGGGTCTGTGTGCAGCTACCAGCCCCCAACTGCCCACCTTGTCAGCACTGCCCTTCCTATCTGTTTCACCGCTACAGCTGAGGCAGACCTGGCCGAGGGGCCTCCTCCCTGGACACCTGCGCTCCCCCCAAGTGAGGTAACTGTGACCGACATCACCGCCAACTCCGTCACCGTCACCTTCCGGGAGGCCCAGGCAGCTGAGGGCTTCTTCCGAGACCGCAGTGGGAAGTTCTGAATCACCGTTTTTTTACTCTCTTAAACTGTTTCTTTTGGGCTTCGGGTGGGGACTTCAGAGATGGAGGGTGGGGGCGGGGTAATTATTTTATTTAAAAGAAAAAACTGAGCAGAAGAAGAGGGGAAGATCTTCCCACCCTGCCCCTCCCTCTGTGAGGGGTGTTTACAGAGAGGCCTTGGGCAAGGGCTGGCCAAGGTTGCTCTGGAAGTTGGAGCATCACCCCGAGGGCAGGACAGGCTGAGGCCTCCCTGCCTGGTACACCTCCGTCCTCATTCTCTAGGTCCTCATTTTCTAGAGATGCAGCGGCTGGTTCTGGGAGTTCCAGGAGCATTGGGAGGCCCAGGCCCACTTCCTTGAGCAGCCTGCTCCAGTCATGTGGCTGGTTTTCCCCTACCCTTTTCTTGATGGGTAGTTTTGAAGTTCCACTCCAGCTGTGTGGTGGGCTGCCGAGGCTGTCTTTGACCAGAAGTGACTGAGTCAGCAAGCAGGGACAGGAGGAAGGGTTTGAGATTGTCCACTCCCTTTTGGAGCCGTCTGTATCCTTCCTAGGGAGGAGGCTGCCAGCTGAGACCCTTCTGCTGAGTGCTCCACCCTCCCCCATCACCTGGCCTGTGCAGAAATGTGACGCTCAGCTGCACAGGTGTGCAGCACTGCCTTTGGCGTGTACATCCACACATCCTCAAGAACGTGTGTGTGTCTACAGACATGTCCACATGGGCCTTGCAAATCTGCTTTAGAACCTGACCAAGTGAACGTGGGGTGATTCACAGCACAAAAGAACTTGCCGCAACACCCCACATTCCCCCCACCCTCACCTCACCTTGCATGCGCATCACATGATAGGATTTACCCTGACTTGGTTTGATGGCAGAGGGCAGAGGTCTGGCCATGGGTTTTGCGATGGCATCTCTGCTGCTGGGATGCAGATGTGGTTTTGTGGCTGTACCCAGCTAGGTTACAGGTGTGCAAGCCTCTGCCAAGTTGTGCAGTGCATCAGCACAAGCACTAAGACACTAGGGCCCTGTTCTTCCTCCCCAGGGGAGTTCTTGTTCTTTCTGACTCAGGTGACCTTTCAGCCCCCTGACTCCTGTCTTTTTCTGCCCTCTCCTCCAACTCACTTGAGCTGGATGTGGTGTGGGTGGAGGCAGTCAGGGAGGGAAGGAGTGGCCTGCCACCTTCTCAGGGCATCCCTCAACTCCTGAACTAGTCCTCCTCTGTTCTGTGTCCCTTTCCCATCCAAACTAAATGCTACAGCTAAGCCAACATTGTTTTCCTGTGGGGGAACCTCCGCCGTATCTTTCTGAGGTGGGCTGTTCTGCATGGTGTCAAGCTGTGCACAAGCCCCACGCCCTTGTAAGGAGCTGTCTTCCAGGAGGAAGGCACTTGTTTTCTAGCTTGTACAAGGTGCCCTATGGGCTGGCAGCTTCCCTGCCAATGAGGAGTGGCTTCTCCCTCCATCCCAGTCCTGTAGGGGAGAAAGAACCAGATCGGGAAGCATGAAAAAAACACATACCCATCTTCCCACCAATGTCAGGGTAATCTGAACAGGGAGTGGAGTGTGGCCAGAGTTTAAAAACTGCTTGTCCTTCCCAGTGTTGTTCTCTAGCCCTATGCTGTGTCCTCAGGAAGCCAGCAGGATCTCTGCTAAGGCACAGAGAGGGTGATTCTTTGCCCACACCCTTTCCCCAGGTCCCAAACCAAAGATGTCCTACGCCTCATTTCTGTTTGGGGTATTCTGTTGGCAAAATTCCCAAACCTCTCAGTGCATGTGTCTCCCCCACCCCACCCCACCCCGCCCCGCCCCGCCCCGCCCCTTCCTCCTTAATCCTTAGTTGTCCAGGGTCAATTCAGTGCTTCCATTGGGGGATAGTCCCCTCTGGGGTGACTTGATTCACCCCCAGCCCAGGGAATTGAATCTAGAGGAACATGTGAGGTTAAGGCAGGAAAAGGAAGGAGCGGCAGGAATCTGACCCACCAGCTGTGGGGTCCTGGGGAGGGAAAGGGGAAGCTTGGTGTTGGGAAGACTCTGCCCCCAGCAGGGGTGAAGGTGGTGGAGATGAGAGTTGGGGGTCTCTCTCCAGTTGGATGTGTTGTTCCATTGGCTTTGGACCTGGCTGGCAGCTTCCAGGAGACATCACCTGCTCCCCAACCCCCAGGGGGCACAGACTCTTCCTGCTTCCTGGGTTCTTTCAAAGAACTACTTGTACAATCTGTAGGTTTGTGGTTCAGGGGGCTTTTGTGGATGAGGCAGTTGTTTTTATGTCTGCAGCAGGAGACCTCATCTTTCCTCTTAGTCCTTTATGGCCCTTGGGGGAACCCTGTGGCCCAGGGAAGGCTGAACTACAGCTGACCTGGGATGAGTGGTCCCAAGATGCCCAGCTCAGGGCAGCATGTGGCTAGAGGGCTGCTTTGAGCCAGAAACAGGCGGTGGACTGCTAGGAGGAGTGCCCCCAGGACAGGTGACTTCTGTGAGGTCATCTATGGGTAAGGCTACACAGGGCTCCTCCCAGCCTGGAGTGTCCCAGAAGGGGCAAAGTAGATAGTGACCTCCCCCCCCACACACCCTCCTCAGAAGGCCAGTACTCCTAGGGGTGGGGGGAGGGCTCAGAAAGTGTTTGACCACCTGCCTTTATCCCCCCAGCCCTCTCCCTGTTGTGAATGTAGAGACCGGTAGGTACTTTTTCTTTTGCAGTGGGGTGGGATGGGGAAAATGTTCCTCCACCTCTGCACGGCCACTTGTACTATGTGGTCAAGCCCAGGAGGGTTCCAGGATCATCACTGCTCTTAGGGGAATAGTCCCCAGTGCCAATTCCCTCCTCTCTTTTTGCTCCGGGGAAGGCGCTAGGCATCTTTGAGGTGGGTGAGCTTTCGCCTTTTAAGTGCCCCGCCAGCAGCCTCTAGGTCTCAGCACAAGAGCGCTTCCTTTGCACAGATGAGCTTCGACTTTGTTCAGACTAAATGAATGTATCTGGGAGGGGAGGGGCGGGCTGATCCCAAGCACAAGCCTTTTCTGAGCAAGTGTGCTGGGAGAGACAGGGCGGGCATAGAGCGTGGTTTTATTTTTGTACTGACATTGGTAAGAGATGTATAGCATCTATTTATTTAGATGATTTATCTGGTAAAAGAGGCAAAAAAATATTAAAAAATATATTAAAGATGATTTAAAAAGAAAAGAAAGCTCATGGACATTTCATCTTTGCTTCTAATGATGTTTCCCACTGTGCGAGGGAAGGGCACCTGTCCTTGGTGCCGCCCTAGCGTTTAGCTCCCACATCCCCTAGTCACTGACCGTGATTTTGGACAAGTCTTTCTGTTTTCTGAGTCTCACAGATTAACTGGGGTGACAATGGGAACCAGAAGTTTCACTGGGTGAGGCCACCAGCCTGGTGTCCCAGGCCTGGATGTGCTTCTGACCTCCTCAGCTTCTCCTCTTTGTCCCCCCAAGGGTATTCTCTTCTAGAACCTCACTCAGGTCTTTGTAGTTGTAGGCTCTGGAACACAGTAGTGTCACGGGGCTAATGCTCACCTACTGTTTGTCCTCTGCCCCCAGCTTAGCACAGCCGTCTGGACGCTTGGACAGTTGGTCAGAGCGAAAGTAAGAGCCCAAGGCCGGGCACGGTGGCTCATGCCTATAATCATACGACTCTGGGAGGCTGAGGTGGGTGGATTGCCTGAGCCAGAGTGAGACCCCCATCTCTAAAAAATAGCTGGGTGCCGGTAGTCCCAGCTACTTGGGAGGCTGAGGCAAGAGGATCACTTGAGCCCAAGAGTTTAAGGTTGTTGTGAGCTACGATGCCACAGCTCTTTACCAAGGGTGACAAAGTGAAGCTCTGTCTCAAAAAAAAAAAAAAAAAGCGAGAGCACATCCGCATTTTGCTACAGAAGCCGGAGGGAGTGGGTAGGATGTTAGGCAGCAGGGAAGAGGCTGCCTCAGCTGTCCAGGTGGAGAGTGGTGGTGGTGGCTACGGCTGTGGGGTATGTGTACATGGGCACAGGAGAGGGCACAGCAAACACGTGACTGGTTTGCTGTGAGGGCAAGGAGGTGTCAAGATTATACTTGGGTTTCCAGTTTGGCAACTGGGCAGATGACAATCTGGATGGAGGCTGAGGGAGAAGCACCAGGCTCTGAAGTGTCTTGACTTGGCTGGCCCCAAAAGCAGAGCCCGAGACAAGGATTTCCTGTGCAGGGAGTTTATTTGGGAGTTGATCCAAGGAGAGGGGTTAGGGGTTAGAATTGGTCAGGGAAGGATAAAAACTATTACAAGGGTGTATTATTGAGCAGTTGGGATGGGATTCTGCTTGGGATCAGCTGTACAAATATATCCCAGAATTGGCCACTCCTGAAGGATAAGGGGTGGGAGCATTGTCCGTTGAGGGCTGGCCCTAATGAATTGAGCCTTGCCCCTGGATGTGCTAACCAACGCCACCAACTTCTAAGCTTTGCACATGCCAGCCTCCACCTGTCTGTCACCTCTGTCTTTTGTGTTGGAAGAGCCTAGGGTGGGAAGGGAAGACTTGCTGCCAGCAGAAACCTACAGGGTACTGTCTACCCCGCTCACTGCTGAAACCAGAGATGCTAGCCCGAGAGGGGCACTGGAGGTATCTGATACATCCACTCCTCACACTCCTCTGCTTTGCTGTGTTTTTTGTTTTTTTTTTTTTCCCTTTTCAATTTCATTTGTTTTTCTAGACTATACAACTGATCTAACAAAATTACTGTTTTTATGTTTTATTTTTTTGTTTTTGTTTTTTTAGTAACAGGGTTTTGTTCTTTTGCCCAGGCTGGGGGGTAGTGGTATGATCATAGCTCATTGTTTATTTTTTTAAGACAGAATCTCACTCTGTTGCCCTCAGTAGAGGGTAGAGATGCTTTGTAGTCATCTCACAGCAACCTCACACTCTTAGGCTCAAGCAATCCTCTTGTCTCAGCCTCCTGAGTAGCTGGGACTACAAGTGCCCACCACAGCGCCTGGCAAGTTTTTCTCTTTTAGAGAAAAGAGGTGGAGATGGGATCTTGCTCTGGTTCAGGCTGGTCTTGAACTCCTGAGCTCAAAGGATCCTCTGCCTCAACCTCCCAGAGTGCTAGGATTACAGTTGTGAGCCACCGCACACAGCCCTAACTACTTTTTTCTTTTTGCCTACTGATTTCTTGGCTCTGGGAAGCCAAAACAACCATGTGGTAGTTTTAGCTTTGGTTTCTGAGTTCCTTACATTGTCCCCTGGTAGAAGCATTCCCTCCCCTGGAGACTAGGACCTTGGCTCTGCTCCATCTTTACCAGTGGCACGGAGCACAAATTCTGCAAGTGGGTGAGGAGGGCTGATCCAACTTCGATCCATTGGTTCAGCATGTTTACTAAGTCTTGGGGTCAGTGCCCCAACTCCATGGCTGTTGTTCTGAGCTGATACCTTAGCTGAGCTTTAATGGGCAACTCCATTGTTGTATTAGGCTGGCAGCTTCTGGGGGCCATGGTATATGGTGGGTCCAGTAGGGCCTATGCCCAGGCACATATTATTGTGCTTCCTTCACTGTAAAATGGGTCCCTTCATCTAATGCTGTGTTCTGCCAGCTGTCGGAGGCTGGAGGATCACTTGAGCCCAGGAGTTGGAGGTTGCTGTGAGCTATGATGACACCTCTGCACTCCAATCTGGGTGAAAGAGTGAGACCCAGCATCTTTAAAAACAAAACCCTGGATTCTGTGGGAACCCCATTGGTCTATTAGGCATTTTGTAAGCCTTCAGATGGTGGCAATGGCATAGCACTGTGGATGAGAAAAGCAAACCATGTCCCAGTAGGTGTGAAATCTGGTAAGTGAATCACTGACCCCTCCAGAGGGAAAGATGTCCAGGGTAATCAACTTGCTGGAATTTTTCCAGCAGGTCTCATGACCTCTACATGTCTGAGGTCACCACTAGTGTCTGCCTCTGACAAGCTGAAATTTGTCAACTGTGAGTGGCACCTGTGGTTCAGTGGAGAGGGCGCTGGCCCCATGTACTGAGGACGCCTGTAGTCCCAGCTACTTGGAAGGCTGAGGCAAGAGAATCGCCTAAGCCCAGGAGTTGGAGGTTGCACTCTACCGAGGGGCCATAAAGTAAAACTCTGTCTCTACAAAAACAAATTGAAAAAAAAGGGACATTGGTCATATTGGATTAATGATTAGGCCCACCCTAATCCAGTATGATTTTATTTCAGCTGATCATATCTCCAACTACCCCATTTCCAGATAAAGTCTCATTCTGAGGTTCCAAGAGCATGGGATTTGGGGGAGGACTCTCTCAACCCAGTACCTGCACACTTATTATTAAAAAATTTCTCATATCTGGCTGGGTGCTCAGTGATTAGGGCAGCAGCCACATACTCTAGGGCTGGTGGGTTTGAACCCAGCTCAGGCCTGCTAAACAGACAAAAAAATAGCTGGGCATGTGGCAAGCACCTGTAATCCCAGTTACTAGAGAGGCTGAGGCAAGAGAATCACTTGAGCCCAAAAGTTTGAGATTGCTGTGAGTTATAACACCATAGCACTCGACTGTGGGCTACAAAGTGAGACTCTGTCTCAAAAGAAAAGAAAAAAGTCTGTTTCTTTTTGGAGTGGACCAGCTGCATTCTTGTTGGAGCTGAAGCATTAAAGATTTGCAATGAACTATTAGTTAATATTAATGAGCCAATTCCCCATTGCCCTGAATCCTGAAGACTAAGGCATTGGGTTGCAGTAATTTTTTTCTACTGACCAATAAACATCTTTCCCAAAGGTCCCAAAGGAAGATATAATACCTTTACTTATACCTTTAATAGTATAAGTTTTGTTTGGGCTTAAAGAAAGGTCATTTAGCCAAGTGGGGAAGTCACTAATGTTTATATCCTGGTGGCACTTGAGTAAAATACTTACCTTCAGTTTCTCATGAGTTCTACTCAAACTACACAACAGTTTACAAATATGTTAAACTTTTTGTTTAATTTCTCTTAACTCTAAAAAAACTACTTTTCACAAAACAGGATCACTGTTTACTATAAAGTTAATTATTCAGTTAGCCAAACTGATGATTATAAGATTTCTTTTTTTTTTTTTTTTTTTTTTTTTTTGCAGTTTTTGGCCAGGGGTGGGTTTGAACCCATCACCTCTGGCATATGGGGCCCGGTGCCCTACTCCTTTGAGCCACAGGTGCTGCCCACCCTAGAAGATTTCTCAAAGGCAAAAATCTTATTCTTGGACAGAGAAAAGGTTCAGCTTTCTTTCTTTTTTTTTTTTTTTTTTTTGCAGTTTTTGGCCAGGGCTGGGTTTGAACCTACTACCTCCGGCATATGGAGCCAATGCCCTACTCCTTTGAGCCACAGGCACCACCCAAGATTTAGCTTTTTAATCTGAACAATTTGAATGGCCAAAGTGTTATATCTTAACAAACAACTCAGACATTTTATGACAGTTAAGTTAAACAGGTATGTGTCATTCCATGAGATGGCATTGCAGAGAAAATTGGAATTTAATATAGGTGAGCCTGGGCAGTGCCTGTGGCTCAAAGGGTTAGGGTGCTAGCCCCATATACCAGAGGTGGCATGTTCAAACCCAGCCCCGGCCAAAAACTGCAAAAAAACAATATAGGTGGGCCATAGTTTTGTTTTTTTTTAATTTTTGAACTATATTCTTTCTCTAATTTCCCATTTTATTAAAGACAAATCACAGCAGGATCAATTTATTTGCCAAAATAAACTATTTTCAGTATACAGGGTCCGATTATTTGCATTAAGTGCAGTAAGAATGGTTATTAGCCATCTAGACTTTTAAAATTGGCTTTGTTGGAACCTTTTATAAGGAATCTCAGGTTAGACCTGAAATACTCTCCCAAACAAAGGTTTCATTTGTGCCATTAGATACCTGTGCCTCTTCTTTCGAAGTCCCAAAGCAACTTGGGGTTCCTGGACCAGTCAGAAAGTGACATTCTTTACTCACCGCAGATAGGAAATGTTATCGATGAGGTATCTGGCTGGTTTTTCATTTTTTGTTTGTAGCCGTTATTGTTTGGCGGGCCCGGGCTAGATTCGAACCCGCCAGCTCAAGTGTATGTGGCTGGTGCCTTTGCCACTTGAGCCACAGGCTCCAAGCCTCCATTACTTACTTGTCTTAAAGGACAAATTTTGGACTTAGCCAATTATAAAAAAACAAACAAAACCACTTTCTGAGATGAATGAAAAAGTATTACTTATACACTAGGACATATCAATATTTTATAATATTAGAACTATACATATATATAAATATAATCCACAGAAAATTAAACAACATTTCATACTTGACAATGTGTGTGTGTGTGTGTGTTTTGGTTTTTTTGTTTGTTTGTTTGTTTGCAGTTTCTGGCCAGGGCTGGGTTTGAACCCACCACCTCTGGCATATTGGACCTGCACCCCACTCCTTTGAGCCACAGGCGCCGCCCTTGACAATGTTTCTTATATAGTTGGGGTTTTTTTTTCTTCTTTTTTGAGAAAGTCTCACTATGTCACCCTGTGTAGAGTGCTGTTGTGTCACAGCTCACAGCAACCTCCAAGTCTTGGGTTCAAGCGATTCTCTTGCCTCGGCCTCCCAAGTAGCTGGGACTACAGGTGCCTGCCACGACGCCTGGCTCTTTGCTGGTTGTAGTTGTCATTGTTTGGCAGGCCAGGGCCGGGTTTGAACCTGCCAGCTCCGGTGTTTGTGGCTGGCGCCCTAACCTCTGAACCATAGGTGCTGAGCCTGTCTTATACAATTTTAACGTAACAAATGAGCCTGATATGTATTTCTCAGACTTTCAGCAGTCTTAATATTAAAAAAGCTAATTTGAGGGCAGCACCTGTGGCTCAAAGGAGTAGGGCGCTGGCCCCATATACCGGAGGTGGTGGGTTTAAACCCAGCCCTGGCCAAAAAAGAAACACACACACACACACACACACACACACAAAGCTAATTTGAGTTCAAAAAGGTCAAATTTAGAATTTTGATTTTGGAAGGTTTGTCAAACATTAAAGGCGCAAAATATTTGTTCAAATAGGATCATAAGCCAAAATATACGAAAGGCAATACAGGAGGTTATATGGGTTTAAACTGTAACCCTTTTAAAGTTCAGTCTTCTCTATTTAGCCAAAAACCTAATACAGACAACACAGTATAGTTTCAGGGCCATTACTGAAAAGGTAAAAAAAAACTTTTTGAAGTGTGAGTTTTAGATAACAGCTCCTACAGGGACTCCCTGACTCCAACACCTAAGTTCTGGGTCTGGTGCTGCCTGGGCCATTAGCTTATCTTTTAAGGTAAATTCCCCTTCCTTTGAATCTGACAATAAAGGAGTGAACTTCTTCAGTGCCTCTGTTCCAAAATTAACATAGTATCTTTCATGTTAACTCGTATAATTGTCCTAAATGTCGAAAAGTCTGCCTTAATTTGCTTCAAATCCATTAAATGGAATGGTACATGGATTTGTGTAGGTCCAAACTCCCCTGGGACTACTTGTGAAGGGCATAAAGAAAGATACAAACCTTCACTCGATGGGACATCATGAACAGCTTTTGTGCTCTGTCTAGGGGAAGGGTGGGGTTATCAGACTGGGGTGGGGGAGCAGAGCACTGGGCAGGTCTGTCTGGGGATCAGGTTGCAAATTAGTGATTGTTAGTTCCAATTTGAAGGTGTGGAATAAAGGCAAATTATCCCTTAGAGCAAAAAATACCTGCACATAAGGGATCTAACTTTTTGCAACAAAAGGTTTAATTGGAAAATGGTTTTATGATTGATACTTCCCTTCGCTAGCCAATGTTCTGCATTCTCCAAGTGCTACTGGAGCCACGACTCCGTTGCCCATCTGTGGGGGAAGGATGGGAATAGCCCATGTCAAGCCTTAGGGTGTCCCCTAGGTTCCATGGGTTGTCAGCAGTGACTGCCCTGCCTGTGCATCACCTCACCAGCAATTTCCCCCTCAGCTTTGTCCCTGCAGTTGGCTTCTGTCTGGTCTGGAAGGGTTGGTGGTTGCCCTGTCAGCCAAAAGTGGCCTGTGGACACCAACAGTTGCTATAGTTTGGTGTGATTCTGGGACAGTTTTCCCAAGATGCTATCCAGATAGTACAGCCCCTGAAAAACGTCGCGACCTCCCGTACACCAGAGATGCCTGCATTCTATCCAATTTAAAGCCTTCTGACACTCATCCAATCCCCTTACAACACACATAGTTAATAAAAACGTCAGGCATTGCTGTTGTGGGATGGGGGAACTTTGCACATGTCTCAAATAATGCTGACAATGAAATGGACTCCCTAATCTTTGAAGCAGCCTCCTAAGCCCTGCCTCACTTCTACAGGAGTAAACTCCTGAACTAAATCATGGGGGAAAGTCCAAAGGAAAGGATCAGACCCTAATAAAACAAATCCTGGAGCAGTTCTTCCATACAACGCCTGACTATTGCTTTCAAATAGCCATCCTGGACCCTTCACCACCAGGGCTCAGCCTCAATACAACCTGCTCCATCTCAAAATAGGGCAGTCATCTTACCATGTATCCACCGATACTGGACTGGTCCAGAAGGAAGTTCCCCGTGCAGGCCACCAACATGAAACCTGCTGGAGCTTTTCTTTTTTTTTTTTTTTTTTTTCTTCTTTTTGCAGTTTTTGGCCAGGGCTGGGTTTGAACCCACCACCTCACACATATGGAACTGGCATCCTACTCCTTTGAGCCACAGGCACCGCCCGAAACATGCTGGAGCTTTAAACAATTCTTGGGTGCTCAAAGAATTGAAGACACACCACTAAGGAAAACAGAGCCACAAAAACAGACAAGGACAGCTGTCATAAGCTCCCGGCTTAGGACCACTACCGTTCCTCGTGAAAAGAGAGTCATAGAAAATCCTTGCCACTGGATTAAAGATGGCGGCTGAGTAACAGCTTCCCTGTAACTGGGCTTGGCGAATCTGGGGAGACAAGACTCCAGACATCTCTGGCCGGTGGGACCTGCCTACGATCATCCCTTTGAGGATACAGAGAGCCAGCAAGGGACTGCTGGACCCCAGGAGGAAGACAAAAACAGTGGAAAACTGGCAAGTGGCTGCGTGTGTTCGATCAACCTAATCACGCCGGCAACCTAATCACGTTCGATCAACCTAATCACGCCGGCAACCGTGAGTACAAGCAGCAGTGAGACTGCAAACCGGAAAGGCCTTACCTGTGAACTTTTTTGGTGTTCTTGGACTTGGCGCTAAGTTGAGCTGCATTTGGGAGAGCTTGAGCAAAAGTGTGGAGAACTTTGGGCATTGTCTGGGACCCCAAAAGGAGCCACTGAGCTGGGCTAAGTGAAAGCCACTGTGTGGAAAAACTGCTCCGGCAAGCTTTGCCCTCAGGGTCCCAGAGCAAGGATCGGGCGGGACAAAGTAACCTAGTGACTGAGCAGCTTAAAGGCGGGGACAGAACTGCCTCACAGCCC